>CM042436.1:37308668-37358668 GCA_023631565.1 Gymnocephalus cernua | reverse complement strand
ACAGGTTTTAGTTAATTAGTTAAACTTCCCGTAGGCATAAACACATTTACAACAAGAGGTCAGCCAGCTCACAGAGAGCCTTTAAATGACTTTATATAATGGTTAATAATAGGTTACAGGGGAACAATTTAGAAATGTTTGAAAACAATATTCCTGCAATATTATTTCTACACAACAGTATACGCATTTTTAATCGTACCTATGTAAAAATAAGTGTACTTTACTTAAGCATTTTAAAATTGTCTGCTCCTTTATACTTTTACATCTCAGAGGTAAACATATATAAATATTGTACTTTTGCATTGTCTGAGAGCTTTATTTACTTTTTAGATGACAGTTTTCCATCCCTTTCTCTGAGTAGTTTGGTGACCGTCCTCCCCCGAAAAACGCTCCCAAAAGTCGTTTGTTCAAGCAGCGATTACGACCATTATTAACGCTTATGGTGGCGGCGCCCTCTAGTGGCCGTAGTAGTTCTGACAGGAGCAAAGCAGGAAGTAAGGTGAGGAAGTATGGGAGCGCCAAATGTCCTGGTAAGGAGGACGGTTGGGGGGCTATGGTAATACTGTGACACATAATTTAAATGTATTCCTTGTTTTTTAAATACATGCCAAGCAGGACAGTCATCTGTTCCTCGATGTTTCTGAATGTTTCTTGATGGCTGATTTAAACAACCCCTCCTCCCGGACCTGCTCCGCCTGCTGTGCCCTACAGGTGACTTTGGATGTGAAAGCTAATTAATCCTAATTAAACCGCGGCCACCTGCAACGATCACACTCATTAATCAGGGAGGAGTCATCAGAGCGCATCCAGACACTGAAAGTGACACAACAATTACACAGGCAGGGAATGTGGGTCGAGTCACGTATTAATAACGTCAAGTAGTGATAGAAGAAGAGGAGATGGAGAGAGAGAGAAAAGACTCTCGTCTCTCTCCATGGAAGACAGTTTTAAACGTTTAACAATAGAAAGATATTTCTCCTATCGCGTCAAATACGGACGCTTGGTCAGGTGCCTTTGGCGTTTGTTGTTGATGCTAAAAGTCTCCTTTAGCTTCATGCTAACATTCGCAATTATTAGTAAACACAAAGTAGGCCACAGCTCAGGCTGATGGCGATGTCAGTTTTGCAGGTATTTTGGTCATAACCAAAATGTTGAAGGAGAACTATGCCGGGTTTTTTTTAGCTTAATGTACCTTAACTGAACAGCTTCAGAGTCATTGGAATGGTTATAGGACTTTATTCGGGTTGACTGGTGGTCGTCCCACTCCCCCCTAGCGCCTGTGAGCGGAAAAAACACCCTTGCAACTTTCATGAGCAGTCGAACAACGAACGCCGTGTTTGAGCTATGTTACTGGTTACTGGTTGCACGGCATTTGTCGTTCAACTGGTCATGACTGTTTTCCAAGATGGCGCCCGCATGTAAACATGAACACTACTGTTTTTCTAATCTATCTTTTTAATAAACTGTCTGTACACTTACAAAGTTGTCAATGCTTGTGTTTCCATGTAGGGACCCTCATTATGCTGCCGGTGAAGTGTGGTGATATGTTGAGCCTTGTTAGTGGTGTAGAAATAGAGATTTACCATCTGCCCCAAAGGCTAGCATTAGCAGCTAATCAGCGGTTTGCGGTAGCTTGTTTTAAGCTAGCGACACATTCGATTAGCATGAAAACATATCCCAGAGAACGGTCGACTCGGTACACATATGTCATTAACCTCTAGTCTATACATTGTACAGGGAATACAAATGTGTCTATATATAGACTTTAATACTGAGAATAACACATCTAGATTATAGACATATTTCTACAGAACATGAATTAACTTTTCATCACAATCCATCCAACAGTTGTTGTTTCATTCTGGACCGCCCGAAATCGCCCCACTGCTAAAACCAGATGCCGTTAATATTGGCATCCATCTTGTGTTGCTGCCTGCAGCTTCCTGTCTGAACGAGTCTCACTTACTCATCTGTAAAAATAGGAAAACTTGATCTCATGAAGATGTTTTCAGAGGCTACCAACTCTCAGAGGAATATCATGTTTTCTATCTCGACCTCCATCAACGAGCAACATGACAATGCATCCGTAATGGATAGAAGAGACATGAGAGATGCAGATATCTGTGTCATGTCTGTGTGTCCCGTACAGTGTTAGGTCCATATGGAAGTAAACGCCGACATGTGCAGTGTGATATTTTATTAACTAATCAGTGGGATACAATCTTTAAGGAGAAAATCAGATACAGACAAAACTGTGCCGAGATTGGGGGTGCGTCATATCTGTAGTTCAGTTCATTTGGTCCGGATCAAGGGAAAATAATTATACATTGTAGCATTTATTAGCTGATTGATCCCTTTTCACACCACACTGTTTGTGTACGGCAGCTGGTTTAATCCAAAAACGCACTGTTTTTCCAGCAGTTTGGACTGTTCGAGGTCGGATCACATTCTCCCGACAAACAAACCGCTCCAGAGTTTGAAATGGTACCAAAACCACCTCTTCCAAGAGGTCTCGGTACGCTTGTTTGGTCCACTTTTGGTGCGCATCGGAGTGAGATTGTTGCGTTCACACCTGCCCAAACCCACCGCACCAAATGGGGAAATGAACTCTAGTGTGATTCAACCAAACTAAATAAGGCCGGTGTAAAAAGCCCCCTAGAAATTGAGCAGAACTCAACTGTTTTAAATCATCTTCTCTCAGATGAATTTCAGTTTCATCTCTGTGTGTCAGGCTTAGTCCCGGAAATATACTTCCGTTGATCCAGACTATTAATGGGGTGCATACCTGGGTCTGATGGTCTGATGGTTTTATTCTCCTTACTGTCTAGGTTGTTACTGTCTGGACCAGTTAATCTGTTGCCCTGACTGTTTGTGTCCTTTCTTTGTTCCTCTCTGCAGGGTGAGACCGAGATCCCATCTGTGGCCGTCACTAAGTCTTCCAAAGGATCCGGCCTGGATGGGGTGGAGATCGAGCCCGACTCCTACGACGTCCCTGCAGACCTCTCCTCCGACGAGGAGTACCTGAGCGTGGAGGAAGCCGACCCCTCGCGAGCCGCCCGCATCAAGAAGTCAGTCGTGAAGAGCACAGAGAGCCTGAAGGCCGCCTTCTCCAAGGAGAACATGAGCAAAACCAGAGGCAACCTGGGCACCAAGTTCCACAACCTGGGCGAGAAGGTCATGCCCAACGAGCGGAGGGAAAAGATGCACCAAGCCGGCGAGCGACTGAAGCAGTCTGGCGAGCGGCTGAAAGACAACATCGCCAAGAAAGCTCCAAACAGAGAAACCTTCCGCATCAAGCTGAAGAAGGAGAGAGCCGTTGCCGAGGGCCAGGAGGGCGCCGAGGCCGGAGCAGAGGCCGAGGCCGAGCTCCACATCGACGCTCCGGTCGAGGAGAAGCCGCTCGCCTACACCGAGGTCGCGATGGAAACCAAGAGAGAAGGGCCAGTGGAGGAAGCCGGCGCCACCCGGATAGAAGACGAGGAATACAGGAAGTAGATTAGACGTCAGATCAGACATGAAGAGGAGGCGGAACGCCGTGGGAAGCTCGTAATGCCGAGGAATTAGAGAGATGGTCTGTGATTGGTCGATATTGATGGACATTTTTCATTTTTATTCGCTAGGATTTATTCAAACGGAATAATCGGTACTGACACCAAAAACTCATCCGAACTGGTTATTTATCAAATCTATTTCAGGGTGTTGATTCAAGTCAGATTTTGTTTGTTGAGATTTTCAACAATTATATCATTTAAACAACTTGACATGAATGTGTTTTATCTTTATTTCAAATGCACTAAGAAACAAACGCAGTTTTAGAAATTGTTGATTAATTTCCAAAAATGTCCAAAGAGTCCAAAGATGTCAGAGATGTGAGATTGTTACCGGGGTTGTGTTGGGATTGGTCACCATGGTGACACCAGATGAAGAAACGGTTGATTTTAAGGATGATGAATGTTGATCTGAAGTTTGTGAATTCATCTTTTATCTGGATGTACATATAATGTTGTACGTACTGCCAACACTGGGGAGTCTAAATGTGGTCGGTGCAGAACTCAGCTGGTCTCTGAGGCGCCTGGTAAAGAAAAGAAAATAACATGGATTCAACGGTAGACTGGTTTCTGTTTGCAAAATAGTAGGAAGGAGATAAAGTTGCTTAAAAGCTGCATCAGTGGCCGCTTAAATGGACGTTAAAGTTGCACCAGGCGAAGAGTTTCCACTAAGATTTGGGACTTCATTATCCAGCATTCATTACATGTGGAATAAATTAACTAAATAAAAAGTTCAGGGCCAGAAAGTTGGTCATGAAGCAGACTTTTCCCCTCCAAAAAAACCCCGGCCGTATAGGTCAATTATAACAACCCATATTTATGTTTGTTGTTTAGCGGCGACCTCTAGTGGCCGTAATAATTATCGCAGGAGCAAACCATGGATGTATTATATGAACTGGATACTGGATCCCAAAATGGTTCCTATATTTAGTTCAGTGGAGCTGCTCGCCTGTCACATACGCCTAAACAGTTTCTAAGATTCTTACTTTTGTGATATGCGGCCCGGTGAATATGTGCAGAAAAGTTTCTGCCGCTGGCCCAGAGACTTTACATTGTGGTGATGTCACAGGTTTTCAAATCACTTTTCTCGGCTTGAGGGAACGATTTTCAAATATAAAAAAACAATGGCGGAGTAAGAGTCATAACCAACCTTGTTTGCAGTTGCAGGTGTCCTGGCAGCAGTTTTACTGACGTCTCATTTATAATGGTACGGGGACCGGTGTTCCTGCCCTGTGTGAAGCGGAAGCTGTACGTTCATGATATACTTTTGTGCTTGACTTATTTGAAGCCAATCTATGATTTAGGGTTAACCCTAACCCTTCCTAACCCTAACTAGTATTTTTTGTTGCCTAAACCTAACTAAGTATTTTTGTTGCCTACATTTAAGTAGTTCCGTTTCACAACGCTAATTCTGACTCCGTGACACACGGGAAGAACGGGACGGTTAAAGAAGAAAGCGACTTTAGGAAACGTGTCACGTGGGACCAGATCCCCGGTCTCCTGGGTGAAAGTCCTGTGTCTGACCCATCCACCCCCCCGACCAACCTCCCTACGAGGTATTTCCCCCCTCACATACTACTCTCTAAACGCCGTGTAGCTGCTGCTCTCCCCGCTACGTTCTACTAACATGCTGAAGGGAGATTTTTTCATCGCTTCAGAAGCTGACAGCCGCCGTCCAAACGTCCGTATTTTACGAGTTCGGAGGGAGAACGAGTTGGTATTTCAGACTGTAATTACTCTTCTGGACGTGAACGTAGTGGATTTCAGGCGGTCAGAGACGAGGTGTTGGCGGCTTCAAAGCTTTTTGAGCACTGCTTGATTTTTGGCATATGAATGTTTTAGTCTTTTTTTGTCCGGTTTTGCTGCTTGATATTCATAGTTTCTTTGAAGTTCAGTGCTTAGTGAGGTTACAGATTTCATCAGGATGATATCAGGATGTTCAGATACTCTTCACATCTCCTGTAGGAGCTTAACTCATAGTGCTGCAATATATTAGCACAGTGTCTTATTCTGAAAAATACACTCTGAACAAGGTTTCATCTTTTGCATATATTTCTCATATATTCTTTTTGTCATTTTCGATTACAGCTCAGTTTTGTTTCGTTATCATTTTTACAATAATCTCGATCCAGTTTTAAAGGTGCACTATGAGTTCATGCATGACGTCACTTCTGTTGACGTTCCAGTAAATACCAAACAAAACAGAGCAAGCTGGCCCCTCCCCCCATGTTTCCATAACTGTCATGACTAACTGACTGACTGTCAATAATGCCGCGTTCTATTTACCTCGAGTTGAATGCGTTCCATTTAAAAGTCTGATTTTCATTGTTTTCATTAGCTCTAGCCCGGTTAGCTATTGTTAGCAATACCAGTTGATAACAACGCATTACGCCGTTTTTTGCGCATGCAAACAGCGTAACATGTCCACAGATAGAAGTTGAACACACCTGTGTGAACGACTGATTTAGTGACACAAATAAGACAGAAGTGTAATAACTTTATGTTACTCCAGCTTTCACAACTGTTGATACAGGGGGCAGCCATGTTGGATTTTGAACTCGGGCTACTGTCCGAGCAGCTAGGGGATCAAGGAGAGATGCCTACCATTGGAGACTAAAATGAAATCACGCTGAAACCAGGAACTCATAGTGCTCCTTTAACATTTCACAATGAAAAGAAACAGCTGATTGAGGACCTGTGTTGTTGTTGTTGGCCTGTACTTTATAAGCAGCACCAGACGTTAATCATTCTGTTTTTGTACAAATAAAGTTCTCATGAAACCTTAATGAACTTGTATGTTGGATTAAAACACACAAAACACATAGCTGCAGTTTATTCCCTTCCGCCAAAATTGTTGTTTTTGTTTCTGTTTGTCTGGTTTTTTGTTCGTCTGTCTGCAGGATTACAGAAAACTACTGGCCTGATTTTCATTAAACTTGGTGGAAGCAACGCTGTAGTCAAGACCACGTTTACCAACAGGTTCTCCCCCCCATCTGGTAACATACGGACGCTTGGTCAGGTGTCTTTGTCGTTGTTATTGACGCTAAAAGTCTCCTTTAGCGTCATATAACGCGCTTTATCTAAACGTGCTTGGTCGGGACTATTGGCGTCTCTTTAGACGCTGTTATGTTGAGGAAAACAAAACAACATTCTTAATCATACATAATCAAATTGTCATTAATCTCTTAGAATAGATCCATTTTAAATTATAACTTAATTCTACTTTATTAGCTAAATAGGACAATAAAGTACCGCTGACTGTTGCAGGCGTGTTATCATTTATATAACTAATTATAATTATCATTTACGTGAAGGTCTAACCCTTTGATTCTTGCTTATCTTTTCACAGACGTCTGGTTGCATCACTAGCATCTCAACCAGTGTGTCCCCCAGCGGCGACAGAGGCTCAGATCATCTCTCCTCTCTGTCGCTATCTCCCCCTGATCTCATTCATCTGCCGCTTTAATTAACATGATGTCGGCTAGTGCAAAACACAATCACGTAACTGAGTCAGCAGAGTCCCGCAGATTGGCTTCTCCGCCGGCCTCGGCGTCTAAATGAAATGTCAGTCCTTCTACTTCGCTCCCGAGGGAATTTACCGTTGGACTCATCTTCTGTCCAGCCGGAGAACGCCGCAGCGGTTTGTCAAGTGTAAATTTATTGGCCCTAAAAAAAACACAGGGGATCATATTTCCTCCAGGAGTCCAATCAAACCGACCAGATGCAACATAAACCTTGTAGAGATGATGAAAGACGCTCTGTGGTCTGAGCATCAAATCAAATTATCTGCAAGCTGAGTTCAAAAGAGACGTCTCCAGAGCTTTATTCTGCCGTCGTCCGTCAGAGGAGCCGTTGGCCTTCATTTGGGCCAACCTGACTTTCTGCGTCGGAGGGCGGGCAGTCGGACTCAATGACCGATCTGATTGGTGGAGAGCTAACCCGTAAATAACGAGCGGGATGAGCGTGACTAGAGTCTCTCAAAATCTGATGAAGATCTTTTAAACTGACCTTTGTTGATCTGAGATGAAGACAGATTCAGCAACTGCACGGCTTATTTCTCCTTAACATGTTTTCAGAAACACGTTACGGTGAAATATTTTAGTAGAATATGAGATCGTATTCTGAACGAGCCGCCACTTTGAAATTCAGGAGAAGCCAGACCCACGTGACGCGTTCGTCCAATCAGCTGCCAGTTTTCATTTTTGGGCGACAATCCAGATTAGCGCCACCTGCTGTTATGGAGACGTATTACATTTCGCGCATGTGCAGAACGTACGCTCAAGTCGGCGTCTCTTCGGTGTGTTCTGAGGAACTTTTTGGACCGACTCGGGCAGACTGATCAGTCCGACTGGCTTTACTGCCGCCGGTCGGCCGTCTGGTCGGTGGGTCAGAGCCTTTAGTTTCCCCTCATTCAGCCATATGATGACTGTGTTGGTCTGCAGTGTTTCTGCTCCTGCGTAGCTGCACTGATGCCAGAAACCATAATTTAGATTTATTTCAGAGAGAGCGGCAGCGAGAAGGAGATAGAGACACCACTCTGGAGTGATTGCGTTCAGCTCCATCTGTTTGTTATGCATTAGCTGAGCACAATTGAGTTTTTCAAGCAATCTGTAGAAAAGAAACGGCCTCGGGTGGTTCCAGTGCAGAGAAGGAAAAGATGACACACGGTTTAATTAACACGGTTTCATCTTTTCTTACAAAGTGGGAACACTTTGTGGTTGACGTCTGTGCCAGAAACACTTGAATAACCTGCAGATGTTTCCTGAGGGGTCTCCGTTGCTCTGAGATTGACTTGTCAAATCTTTTCTTTCAGCAGCGTAACACGCATTCACACCCTCACAGGTTTACATTTACATGTCATTGCACAGAGCGGGAGTGAATTTGCTGCACTGGATTCTGTTCTTTTGTGTTTCACTCCATTTGTCACCTGGAAAGTTTCAGTTACAATCCAGGACATGTCTTCTTTTAAAAATCATCCGTGTTAAGCCAAGACTGTGAAGTGTAGTACTGTTTCCTTCTTTGTCCACTGTGACAGCTACAAGACCACGAAAAAAGAGCTATCAAAGTCAAAGTATAGAAGACAAGGGACTGAGAGAGATTGAAAAACATGCTGCATTCCTGCAGTGTCGGCATTGGAGAAATCAACCCTGTCTACCTGAAATAACATTTGTAAAGCTACTTATTCTCAACAGCAGCGTGATGCAGAAAGATAATGAACGCTGAATGACATTTACATTAAGAGCGTAGGACGTGGTTAAAAGTCCTGGAGTTTAAAGAGTTCTCCACTGTCGGCTCATGATGGACACTTTTTAAAAAACATTTTAAAGTCCATGCAGCAGAACCAAAGATATCATCTTTTTTTTCCACATATTCTTCTTTCTTGTCAAAACCTGCCGTCTCCATGGTCGGGTTGGCTCAGTGGGTAGAGCGGGCGCACAAATACTGAGAGGTTTATGCCTCGATGCAGAGGTCCAGGGTTCAGATCCGACCTGTGATGATTTCCTGCATGTCCCCCCCCCCTCTCTCTCCCGGTTCTCACCTAGCTGTCCTGTCAAAAATTAAAGCCGAAAGTAGGCTAACTGTGCTAGTGGGTGTTACTGTTGTTACGCTGTTACATCACGTAAAAGTAGGTCATTGGTCATTTCTATAATTTATTATACATTTCACACATTCACCGTTAAGTGATGGTTGTTTCAGCGGCCCTTGCAGTTAAATTTAGCTGCCAAAAGGTGACCACCGTGCAGCAATGACGATTAAGTTTAGACACCAACATGACTAGCTAAGATTAGAAAAAAAATTGTGGTTTGGGTTACAGCGGTCCGTTTAAGTAGTACTCCCGGGACATGAACGCCTGTTTCCTGGGTGAAAGTCTTATGTTTTCTCCTTAACTTCTTCAGGACGTGAACACCTGTTTCCTGGGTGAAAGTCTTGTGTTTTAGGAGCCAAACATCCCCACCGACCTCCTCCCTAAAAGGATCTTCACGTTCTTATACAGCAGCAGTCAATGTGGTGCTGACAGAAATAAATACGTGGAATACATACGAATTATAGTGCCTTACTTTTCGTAGCTTTCATTGCCCTACCTTAGATAAGCCACTGCATTTATCAGACTTCACACAGCTCCCTCAGGAGACACTAAAGTCTTTCCACAGCCCGTTTCACATAATTACGCAGCAGTTCTCCACAGCGCCTGGAAGCACACGCTGGTGTGGAATATCAGTGGAGTTCGGAGTCTGCCTCTGAGGACTTATAGATATAACTTATTGTTTTTATTATAGCTGTGTGCGTTTGTTGTTTATTGTTTCTTTAGGCCAGCTGTCTCGTGCAGAGAATAACGAATCGACTGAAAGTTAATGTCATCTCCATATTTACTGAAGGAACAAAACATTCTCTTCTTGTCTCACACATTTGTATTAAAGATTATTTTTTGGGGCATTTTTAGGTCTTTATTTCCACAGGACAGATGAAGACATGAAAGGGGAGAGAGGGGGGAATGACATGCAGCAAAGGGCCACAGATTGGAGTCAAACTCGCAGTCGTTGCATCGAGGAGTACACCTCTATATATATGGGCGCCCGCTCTACCAACGGAGCTACCCGGCCACCTGATTGGAAAGTTTTAATGACTTTGTCAAAGCTTCCCCAACAGGTGGAAGGATTAAGTGAACAGATGAACAATTTAAACCACCGAGTGATGATAAACGTTTACTGCAGTTTGTTAACAGAGTTTTTTTGGCCTTGACACAAAGGCAGCAGGTGGACGTGTTTAATTTGCATTCATCCTCCATATTTGAGGAATTTCCAAGCATTTATCATACTTTCAGAATATTTTTGTCTCGTCAGTGAAACAGTTTGATTGCAGACAGGAAGCTGTGATTTTAAAATGAAAAACTTTATTTGGAGCGCACCTGAATGTTGCTAATAATCCGTCATTTAACAGGAAAACTTTGAGCACACAACCACAGGACGAATACAACAAGTCCTCCAAACCATACGATGATATAGGTCGTATACTCCTACCCTCGAATACGACCCACAGGAGCGTCTCATCGAGGTCAGCCCTATGGTCCCACAGCCCAATGGTCCCACAGCCCAGTGTTCCCACAGCCCTATGGTCCCACAGCCCAATGGTCCCACAGCCCAGTGTTCCCACAGCCCTATGGTCCCACAGCCCAATGGTCCCAAAGCCCAATGGTCCCACAGCCCAGTGTCCCCACAGCCCAATGTTCCCACAGCCCAGTGTTCCCACAGCTCTATGTTCCCACAGCCCAATGTTCCCACAGCCCTATGTTCCCACAGCCCAATGTTCCCACAGCCCTATGGTCCCACAGCCCAATGTTCCCACAGCCCTATGGTCCCACAGCCCAGTGTTCCCACAGCCCAGTGTTCCCACAGCCCTATGGTCCCACAGCCCAATGTTCCCACAGCCCTATGTTCCCACCGCCTTTATCTTGGCTGCCATTCAAAGCATCACAATAAGTTGTGTGTGTTAAAGAATGGTTTCAAACTGAAACAGTCTATATTGTTTCATTTTTCTAAGCCGACACACTGAACTGCTCTTCCGCTCAGAAACATCATCTCCAGACCTGTAAAATCTTGTCGATGCAGATTGTGTTCTCAGTGTGTGGGATCTAATCGCTTTACTTGTCACTCGGGGAACATAATGACTCATCGAACTGTGAGAAAGAGAGTGTTTTCTTTCCAAAACTGACAAATCCAGCTTTTGAAAGAACTGACACCGTATGTTAGGGAGAGGAGCGCTGACATGGCGGCAGAGGAAGTGGAATACTAATGAAGCTCAGAGACAATCTCACATCTGTGCTCACACTACAGCAACAATGAATTCTGATGAGCAATCTCTGATCTTTACTGTCTTCAATTATGGAATTATTGGAATAGTATCAGACAAACATCACTAACTCAAGCAACATGCTTGTCACCTCAAAGGCCAAACTTAAGACTTGCAAACAAAAGATTTGTGTTTGTCTGACCTACCTGGGACAGTATAACCCTATAACCCTAACCCTAAGCCGAGGAAGTGTGTCTGTCTGGCGTGTGGAGAGGACGGCAAGGTTGTGGTATTTTTAGCAGTTCCTACTGTAATTTTAAGCTGAAAAAGTGTGTCTGTCAGTTGGGTACAGAGTTCCGCGTGAGCACGGGCTTTTATGACTGTCATAGCCAGCATCTAACGTTAGCTACTCCGCTGTGCTGTGGAGTATGTCTGGCTATGTGAAACTAGCGTCTATTAGCAACATTGTTAGACGCTGCGGTCTCAGCCTGGCAACCAATGTGAGCTTCGAAGCTTGGGGGGGGGGGGGGGGGGGGGGGATGACTCTCTCCAGTATTTTGAATTTGTACTACAGTAACTGTTTTAAACACTAGCTGTCAGTATTACATATTGGACCTTTAAGACAGAAAACGTTCCTGTGGGTCGTATTAGATGGTAGGAATAAATTACCTATAATGTCGTATGGTTTGGAGTACTGGTTGTTTAAAAGTTCTTAGAATGCTGTTTTTAGCTCCTATTCTAGGAACTCTTTCAGCACAAGAGGAACCTTGAGCAACGAAAGTGTACGGTAATTAATCTAAGTTTAGGGATGCACCAAATCCAGATTTTTGTGGTTCTGCTGAATCCTGAATCCACCGGTTGAGATTCTGCTGAGTCGTCCTCCCGTCCTCAGTCCATTAACCCAGTAAACTCATTAATGAAGTAACCAGTGACTGTCCTTCCTTTGCCGTACCTGAAGTTGCTGCATTCTGGCTGCTGTCTGGAGATTCCTTCATTCACAACTCGTATTCTTTCAGATCGTTCATACCAAATGTTGTAACGGCGGCCATGTTGTATATTGTTTAGGCTCCTCACCACCACGAGACAAATCGCCATTGCAAATTGAACAGCATGACTTGTATGGCCTTCTTTTGACTGAAAGTTCTGCCAAACAACACTTGTTCGGCTCACGAGTTCCATTTTCACTTTCTCACAGCCGACTTCATTGAACGCTCCACCTACGTAAACACCTTCCCGTAATCAACGGCGCTGTCATTACGGCGACCAGCGTAGCGCGTACTACAAACATAGGGTTCGGTTCAGTGGAGAAAAATTCTATGGTTCGGCCTCAATAAGCCCAATATTCTATTCTAGGTACTAGAGTACATAAGTTGATTGTTTAAGCAGCAATTACAACTTATATTTACAACCCCAAATTAGAAAAAGTTGGGACAGTATGGAAAACACAAATAAAAAAAGAAAGTAGTGATTTCTAAATGTACGTTGACTTGTATTTAATTGCAGACAATACAACAACACATAATGTATTGTGTTCCTCATGATTTTTATTGTTTTTGTTTAAAAAAAAACAAAATTCCTATTTTGGTTCTTGCAACACATTTAAAAAAAAAGTTGGAACAGTAAAGCATTTACCACTTTGTAATGTTGTCATTCCTTTTCACAACACTTAAAAGATGTTTAGGGACTGAAGACACCAAGTGATGAAGTGTTTCAGGTGGAATTTTGTCCCATTCTTGCTGCAAACAAGTCTTAATGCGCCACACATTCTCTATTGGAGACAGGTCGGGACTGCAGGCAGGCCAGTCAAGTACCCGTATCCTCTTCCTCCACAGCCAGGACTTTGTAATGTGTGCTGAATGTGGTTTTGCATTATCTTGTTGAAATATGCATGCACGTCCCTGGAAAAGATGTCTTCTTGAAGGCAGCATATTGTGCTCCAAAATCTCTATGTACTTTTCAGCATTAATGGTGCCATCACAGAAGTGCAAGTTACCTTTGCCAAGGGCACTGACACAACCCCATACCATGACAGACCCTGGCTTTTGGACTTGTTGCTGGTAACAGTCTGGATGATCCTTTTCTTCTTTGGTCCGGAGCACACGGCGTCCATTTCTCCCAAAAAATACCTGAAATACTGATTCATCTGACCACAGTACACGTTTCCACTGTGTGATGGTCCATCCCAGATGCCTCCGAGCCCAGAGAAGTCGACGGCGCTTCTGGACACTGTTAACATAGGGCTTCCTTTTGGCACAGTACAGTTTTAACTGGCATTTGTGGCTGTAACTACGTATTGTGGTACTTGACAAAGGTTTGCCAAAGTAGTCCTGAGCCCATGTGGTGATATCGCTTATAGATGAATGATGATTCTTGATGCAGTGTTGCCTGAGGGATCGGAGATCACGGTTGTTCAGCTTAGGCTTGCGCCCTTGTCCTTTACGCACTGATATTCCTCCTCATTCCTTGAATCTTTTAATTATGCACTGTTGAAGGTGAAATAAGCAAATGTCTTCCTATCTTTCTTTGAGGAACATTGTTTTTAAACATTTCAATAATTTTCTCACGTATTTGTTGGCAAACTGGCGATCCTCGGCCCATCTTTGCTCCTAAAGGACTAGACCTTTCTTGGATGCTGCTTTTGTACCAAATCATAATTACAATCACCTGTTGACATCACCTGTTTCAAATCACATCATTATTTAACCAATTTACCTGATTACTAGCCCTAAATTGCTCCTGTCCCAACCTTTTTTGGAATGTGTTGCAGGTCTGAATGACAGGAAAGGATGTATATTTACAAATGAAATTAAGTTGACCAGACGAAACATGAAATATTTTGTGTTCACATTGTCTGCAATGAAATACAAGTCAAAGTACATTTAGAAATCACTACTTTCTTTTTTTATTTCTGTTTTTCATACTGTCCCAACTTTAAGTAATGTGACGATGTATAAGAGCACCACGTTCTGCATAAAGCTTGATTTATGGTTCAGCGTGAGGAGGCCGGTTGAGAGAGGGGGGGGGGGGGTGAGTCAAACAAATACAGGAATTTCACCCAGTAGACCGGGATTCATTTCCCGTTGAAAAATAAAAGTAAACCGTGAGTTTGTAATTCATTGTCAAACGTGTTGAGAAACTCACAGGGCTGTATATCCTCCTCATTACAATGAAAGCCATATCAACGCCCACGTGGTCCTTTATTGCTGCAGAACAGTGAAAACGTCACTTACCACCCCTTTCAGAAAATATCCAGTGAAATAATGACTCTCAGATAGCAGTTATTTTGAGCAAAAAGGCATAAATAGCTTTCCTGAATGATGCCCAGCAGGCTGATAAGTGTCTTGCTGGCCCTCAGGCGAGGCCCCCCGGCAGCCTGCACTCATTACCGCCTCGCTCAGGTTAAGCCGATCCACCTCTGCCTCTCCTCCCAATTACCTCCCCATCCAACGCGGACAAGCCAAGAAAAGAAGGCTAGAGCACAGGCTGACACGCTGTCTGGCTGCACCGAGCCTGCAATCACACCAGAGCAGAGAACAAGCCAAGTCGTTCTTTTCTACACAGTTTGTGTAAAGCAGTGATGCTCAACCAGAGGTACTTGTACCCTAGGGGGTATATCTGTAGTTGCCAGGGATACAGTACGTGGAAAGATTGTTGAATAGCTCAAACTAATTTGAAGAAAAATAAATAAATGTGATTTGTTTGGAAGAATATATCCACATACTAACATTAACTTAACTGTAACACCTGAACATGTAAGTAGTCATGTTTCCATCTAATTGTCAAGTGAATTTTAAATTTAAAAAAAGAAAAGAGCGAATAAACTAGACTACACAAAGCGTAGTTTGGTCACAAGTTGACATTAGACATGGATGTAGATGCAAACCGGCTCGCTAAATCAAAGAGTTTAGAAGCTACGTTCGTTGGCTAAATGGAGAGAGGGAGCGTTGGACAAGTTGGTCACCTGTGCAGAATACAGGCTTGTGGCCGAGACATTTGGTGTCAGTGAGACAACCGTTCACCGCTGTGTATACGCGGTGTGCAGGGCCGTACCATTCAACAACCGTTCACCGCTGTGTATACGCGGTGCGCAGGGCCGTACCGTTCAACAACCGTTCACCGCTGTGTATACGCGGTGCGCAGGGCCGTAGGACTCACACACCTACAAACACACACACACACACTCACACACCTACAAACACACACACACACACTCACACACCTACAAACACACACACACACACTCACACACCTACAAACACACACACACACACACCTACAAACACACACACACACACCTACAAACACACACACACACACACTCACTCACCTACAAACACACACACACACACACACCTACAAACACACACACACACTCACACACCTACAAACACACACACACACTCACACACACCTACAAACACACACTCACACACCTACAAATACACACACACACACACACCTACAAACACACACACACACTCACACACCTACAAACACACACTCACACACCTACAAATACACACACACACACACACCTACAAATACACACACACACACACACACCTACAAACACACACACACACTCACACACCTACGTGTCTGAGGCTACAGCGCATCGCAACTCCACTACGCACCTTGTGCCACGAGTGTACAGCGCCCTGGATGGGACCTGTATCCCGACTCTTCCCCCATCCGATGGATACTGGGACTATAGTCATGTGACTTACATGTTCGCTACATCACAACTTATTCGGCAAAGCTGTTTCCATCTCACATTTTGAGCATTAACTCTTTTGTCGAAGAAGGCAACAAAAAAAACACAGTTTTTGCAAATTTTGCCGTTTCCATCAACATTTTCTAATGTGATTCTTCAAAATGTGCATAAAAATACATTGATGGAAACATGACTTGTGTTGCAGTTATGTAAGAGTGAAAACTAGTTAGCAAGCGAGCACAGAAGTTTAGCTAAATTAATTAATAAATGGTAGAAATAACTAGCCAAAAAATGACTACACAATAAAAAGGATTAGGTCAAAGTAATGGAGCAACAGTTGAAATAGTTACGGTTGAAATAGTGAAATAATAGTATCACGTAGACTTCACCACTGCCTAAAAGGCTTGTAGTACGATTCCTGACAAAACCAACGTTAATATTGACAGTTTAATTGTGTAAAATATTTAACAATATCCTCTTTTATGTAATGAATAGTGTTAAACATTTGAAACATACATTGGGAAAAGGTTGGCAACCACTGGTGTAAAGACTCACTCAGGTCTGAGTTTGATTTGTAGGCGTCTGGAGGAGATTCATCAACATCTGCTGCAGCTGGAGCGTTAACACCTAGATGATAATTAATCAAATGGCTTGCTGGAATGGGAAAGGCAGACATGGGCCAAACTGTACATTTTTAGTGTCTAATTATCTGGGCCAGATTCTCTCGGTGCTTCCATAATGACAGAAAGAAAACATGTAACTCTTCCAACATTCATTTATCTTTTAACATGTCTTCATTTATGTATCAATGGTTTTTTTCATTAATTTTTTCTTCAGCTGGAACTACTTTCTGATGACCCATTGCTCAGTGTGTGTGTGTCCAGCTGCAGACTAATGAGTGTTGTACTGTAGGTGGAAGGGAACAAGCGGCCATCATTTCTGTCGCATCTCACCATTAAATCCATGCGACAACATGTGATGCATGCATGTAGAGGGTTTAACCTGTTAATGTTAGTCTAGTTGACCCCAGACCCTTAACTGAGATTCACAGCCCATTTCCAAAGGGGCGTCACCAACGGACGCTGCTCAAATGCCTCTGGGCGCAACTGGATAGTCCTTCAACCAATCAGAGCAACGATCCGGGTGACGTAGCAGCGACAGCGGCATCAACGGGTCGCTGCGCTTCGGTGGCCGCCATGTTGAATGTAAACAAGAAGCTGCTTGGTCGCTTCTCTATCATCTAAAGCAACTTTGAGTCTATGAAAAGCGCTATATAAATTCAATTTATTATTATTATTATTATTATTATTATTATTATTATTATCATTGTGTAAAGCCGCCTCAACGGTTGTGATTGGTGCCTCGATTTGGAAAAATTGGAAATGGGCTTGAATGGACTCTTGGCCAGAGAGATTTGCTGGAAGTTCGTCAGGGTTTTCCCAGGCTATAGAAATGTACAATGTGTAACATGTTGAAAATATAGTCATCAAAATGCCATTGAAATAAAGGTTATAACAAAATAACGTTTGTTTTCTCCTGCTACAGAAGCTTGATTGGGTCGAGTCAGATGCTGGTTGGGGAGCGGTCACAAGACTGACCCTGGATTTCCACAGGCTGCGTAACTGCTGCGTAACGGCTCCGGAACGTCGGCGGAGTCAATCGGTTTCCATTAAAGTCAACGTGTGTATTTCCACCGGCTGCATAACGTCTGCGTTGCGACTCCGGCACAGCTCCGGCGGTCGCAGCCCTGCGGATCAGATACGCAGAGCTTCTATTTTTGCCGGACGCCGGAGAGCTCCGCAGCAATTCAGCACACGGCAGATAGTGCGTGACAGGAAGTCGAGCACAGAAACAAAATAAAACATCCGGTTAACTTTCAAAATAAAATACACCGTGCTCACGAAGGATCATATTTCTCTTCACTACACCTTGAAAACACGGCGCGGAGTTGTTTCCTCTCTACTCCTCGGAATAGAAACAAACTGTTGGTGGGTTTGTGGTTCTATTCTGCGTGAATTCGCGAGATCTAGTGGGTCGTCGTGACTACAGCTGTCAGTCCTGGCCGCAGCCGTTCCGCAACAACTCCGGATCCGGTGGGTATTGACGGACGGCGGACCACGGAGACGTTCCGCAGCGGAGACGTTCCGCAGCAGTTACGCAGCCTGTGGAAATCCAGGGTAACCCAGGAATAGCGTGTCCAAACCCTGATCTTTTTTCTTATCTCAACTAATCGTTTTGGTGCCTAAACTTGGTCTATATTGACGACATTTAATTTACGGGATTGTTCAGCCGGATGTCCATCTTCCTCAAACTCCGGCTGATTTGTGAGGACTCTGGTTAACTGCTCCTCAGATCTCTGCAGGGTAAATCCAGACAGCTAGCTAGACTATCTGACCAATCTGAGTTTTCTGTTGCACGACTAAAACTACTTTTGAACGTACACATGTTCCACCAAAACAAGTTCCTTCCTGAGACTATTTAGCAGAGGCACCGTGGCTCCGTCCGGAGCTTAGCACCGCCCAAGATGGTTGTGATTGGTCTAAAGAAATGCCAATAAACCAGAGCACATTTTTTCTCCCATCCAGGAATGCTGTGTGGAATAGCCAGACCTTCCTCCGCAGCGCTGTGGTGGAAGGTCTGGCATTGCTAGACTAGCCTAAACAACTGTCATTGCTGCGTGACAGTCACCTTTTGTCAGCTATAACTCAACTAGCAACAGCTGCTGAAATGGCCGACAGGTCACGGTAATGTGACCGGTCGTCATGTGACCTGCTGGCGGTCGCCTAATTTCATCATATCATACGAATTGTTGTGCAGAAGTTTTTATACCATATCAAACAAACCCATTCGTGAGAATGCGTTACCGGACACACAGCTTCAGAAACATCTGACTGTAGGGAATATATTCCCCCCAAATGTCTGAATATTCCTTTTATATGTTTGTATCACACCTCTGTGTTGTGTTTGTACGATTACATCGATCAGCTGAGGCTGTGGCTGCAAGTGTCGCGCTGAGCGTCATCAGCAGTGCAGCAGGCAGTCAGCAGGCCTGTTGATCAAACACAGTCACCACCAGCTCCACCTGAGACAGGCAGGCAGGGAGCAGCATGCAGATTAAACAAACACCCCCCTCCCTCCACTGCCTGCTGCACCGCAGGAGGGGTGGAGGTATGAATTATAATTAACACTGAGACAATGTATCATGCATGCTTCACTGGATAAGGGAACAGGGTTGTGTTTAGGCTGAATATATATAATGTATGGAAGAGATGAGATACACATGAGCATTGATAACAACTAACAGTAAAAAAGATAAATAGATAGTAGATAGATAGATGGATGGATGGATGGATGGATGGATGGATGATGGATGGATGGATGGACGGATGATGGATGGATGATAGATAGATAGATAGATAGATAGATAGATAGATAGATAGATAGATAGATAGATAGATAGATGGATAGATGGATAGATGGATGGATGGATTGATGGATGGATGGATGGATGATGGATGATAGATAGATAGATAGATAGATGGATAGATGGATGGATGGATGGATGGATTGATGGATGATGGATGGATGATAGATAGATAGATAGATAGATAGATAGATAGATAGATAGATAGATAGATAGATAGATAGATAGATAGATGATGGATGGAGGGCAGAAGGTCACATGAAAGTATTCTTTATCCACAACGTTCCACTTCCGGGATTGCTCCGATGTCACCGGAATTTCCGACGTATGTCTCTCTTTTCGTCCGGCTGTCCGTCCACTTCCTGTGTCTCTGTGTTGGCGTTCTAACCTCCGGCTGATTTGTGAGGACTCTGGTTAACTGGTCCTCAGATCTCTGCAGGGTAAATCCAGACAGCTAGCTAGACTATCTGTCCAATCTGAGTTTTCTGCTGCACGACTAAAACTACTTTTGAACTTACACATGTTCCACCAAAACAAGTTCCTTCCTAAGACTATTTAGCAGAGGCACCGTGGCTCCGTCTGGAGCTTAGCGCCGCCCACGATGATTGTGATTGGTCTAAAGAAATGCCAATAAACCAGAGCAGGTTTTTCTCCCATCCAGGAATGCTGTGTGGACTATAGCCAGACCTTGCTTTGCAGTGCTGTGGATGAAGGCCTGAGTGAGAACTTTAATAATGTTTTTTTGCTCTGGAAAGGTGGCGGGTGTGTGCAGGTGTGTGCAGTATCACTTCAGAGTGAGGGGAGAGGGCAGCCGGGGGGTTTCTGTGCAGTGTTGAGGACCCTCTGCAGAGCTTTACTTGATTGTAGTTAATAACTTGACAGCACTTAAATGTGTATTTTTGACAAGTTCAAGAATGATGCTTGTGCATTTCCTATATTTCACCTTTATGAGGCAAAAACAAAAAACTGAAATTGGCTGGTAAAAAGCCTGTGTGACTCGTGGATTTTAAAATCCACCTGCGACACCGACTGGTGGCCAAAAAAGTGAACTTCAGGCCCTGAGTCGTTTACTCTATTACAAGTAATTCATGCTATCATCCAAATACATGTACCTACCAAATAGTTCCTACACAAGTATAGTAGTATTACAACTACTATTCATTCATTTCAACCATAAATAGATTGACAAAACATTTGTTGGTGTGTCTGCTTTGTTTAGTTTGCTTTTGTTTGTTTAGTTTTTCCTTCTGGCCTCTGACATTTAATTATGAGGCGGCTCAATAACCACCTTTTAGGATGGGGAATGTTCTACTCTTTGCAGATGATGTGGTCCTGATGGCATCATCGGCCTGTGACCTTCAGCACTCACTGGATCGGTTTGCAGCCGAGTGTGAAGCGGCTGGGATGAGGATCAGCACCTCTAAATCTGAGGCCATGGTTCTCAGCAGGAAACCGATGGAGTGCCTTCTCCAGGTAGGGAATGAGTCCTTACCCCAAGTGAAGGAGTTTAAGTACCTTGGGGTCTTGTTCGTGAGTGAGGGGACAATGGAGCGGGAGATTGGTCGAAGAATCGGCGCAGCGGGGGCGGTATTACATTCAGTTCATCGCACCGTTGTGACGAAAAGAGAGCTGAGCCAGAAGGCAAAGGCACGGATAAGCGGATGACGATGGATGGATGGAATGTTCTAATAGCTTTAGAAATAATAACAATTTTGATAATCTCCACTTTGAAAATGTAACATTGTTGATGAGCTTTTAGTTTGAAGGCTGTACAGCAGAGCAACTACCAGAAGGCTTTTATTGTGAAGGTCACAACAGAAAATGAATTTGAGTTGCTATGGTAGCGAAAGCATGTCCCGCCCCACTCTGCCTTACTCTGCCTTTTATTGGCGTACCGTGGTATTCATACGCTAACTCTAACCAATCGCACTCCTCATGCCTAAACCTAACCAATCCAACCAACGAAGGCAGCGAGTACTAGCCAATCAGAGGCAGAATAGGGCGGGCCATGCCTTCGCCATACTAGGAAACGCAAAATGTTAAGCGGAAACCCCCGGAAACCCTCGCGACGCTGGTGTTGAGAATATAGCTAACGGCTAGCTAGTTGCGTTAGATGATTTAAGGGCTGTAATTACCAAAGTTGTGTCGCATTTTAAGTTTCTGATCTGTAGATATCCTTCGAACTGACAGAAATTATAATTTTGATAAACGACGAGTCTGAATGTAAGTTTTAAACATGATTTCGCTGGCAGCTAACGTTAACTACAGTTAGCTACATAGCTAGCTAGCGTTAGCTAACGTCAGCTCTCGGTTGCCTGACAACAGAGAGGAAGGTAAACAAACTAGCGGGCTAGCTCAATGCTAGGTGGCTACAAGATTTAGTGTGTTACTATTGAAAGGGCTGGCAGACTGTAGCAGACAGGTAATGCTAGGTGGCTACATGATTTAGTGTGTTACTATTGAAAGGGCTGGCAGACTGTAGCAGACAGGTAATGCTAGGTGGCTACATGATTCAGTGTGTTACTACAACCCCAAATCAGAAAAAGTGGGACAGTGTGAAAAACACAAATAAAAAAAGAAAGTAGTGATTTCTAAATGTACTTTGACTTGTATTTCATTGCAGACAATGTGAACACAAAATATTTCAT
The DNA here is from genome assembly GCA_023631565.1 of Gymnocephalus cernua. Taxonomy (NCBI): domain Eukaryota; kingdom Metazoa; phylum Chordata; class Actinopteri; order Perciformes; family Percidae; genus Gymnocephalus; species Gymnocephalus cernua. The sequence goes on along the minus strand of CM042436.1, from coordinate 37,336,546 downwards.
GTTTTGTCTGGTCAACTTAATTTCATTTGTAAATATACATCCTTTCCTGTCATTCAGACCTGCAACACATTCCAAAACAGGTTGGGACAGGAGCAATTTAGGGCTAGTAATCAGGTAAATTGGTTAAATAATGATGTGATTTGAAACAGGTGATGTCAACAGGTGATTGTAATTATGATTTGGTACAAAAGCAGCATCCAAGAAAGGTCTAGTCCTTTAGGAGAAAAGATGGGCCGAGGATCGCCAGTTTGCCAACAAATACGTGAGAAAATTATTGAAATGTTTAAAAACAATGTTCCTCAAAGAAAGATAGGAAGACATTTGCTTATTTCACCTTCAACAGTGCATAACATAATTAAAAGATTCAAGGAATGAGAAGGAATTTCAGTGCGTAAAGGACAAGGGCGCAAGCCTAAGCTGAACAACCGTGATCTCCGATCCCTCAGGCGGCACTGCATCAACAATCGTCATTCATCTATAAGCGATATCACCACGTGGGCTCAGGACTACTTTGGCAAACCTTTGTCAAGTACCACAATACGTAGTTACAGCCACAAATGCCAGTTAAAACTGTACTGTGCCAAAAGGAAGCCCTATGTTAACAGTGTCCAGAAGCGCCGTAGACTTCTCTGGGCTCGGAGGCATCTGGGATGGACCATCACACAGTGGAAACGTGTACTGTGGTCAGATGAATCAGTATTTCAGGTATTTTTTGGGAGAAATGGACGCCGTGTGCTCCGGACCAAAGAAGAAAAGAATCATCCAGACTGTTACCAGCAACAAGTCCAAAAGCCAGGGTCTGTCATGGTATGGGGTTGTGTCAGTGCCCTTGGCAAAGGTAACTTGCACTTCTGTGATGGCACCATTAATGCTGAAAAGTACATAGAGATTTTGGAGCACAATATGCTGCCTTCAAGTAGACATCTTTTCCAGGGACGTCCATGCATATTTCAACAAGATAATGCAAAACCACATTCTGCACACATTACCAAGTCCTGGCTGTGGAGGAAGAGGATACGGGTACTTGACTGGCCTGCCTGCAGTCCCAACCTGTCTCCAATAGAGAATGTGTGGCGCAGTTTGAACGAAGACCCCGTACTGTTGCCCACCTTAAGACTTGTTTGCAGCAAGAATGGGACAAAATTACACCTGAAACACTTCATCACTTGGTGTCTTCAGTCCCTAAACGTCTTTTAAGTCTTGTGAAAAGGAATGGCAACATTACAAAGTGGTAAATGCTTTACTGGTCCAACTTTTTTTGAAATGTGTTGCAAGAACCAAAATAGGAATTTTGTTTTTTTGGAAAAGAAAAACAATAAAAATCATGAGGAACACATTAAATTATGTGCTGTTGTATTGTCTGCAATGAAATACAAGTCAAAGTACATTTAGAAATCACTACTTTCTTTTTTTATTTGTGCTTTCCATACTGTCGGTTGTATTTAAAGGGCTGGCAGACTGTAGCAGACGGTAATGGCGGACGACGGGAGACGGGGAGAGGAAGAGGACCGCGGTCCCGGAGCAGAGCACCAGCTGTTTGTAGTGATGGAGGGTTTGCTGGAGAAGTTGAAGGTGTTGAACTATGAGGAGAAAGTTCTGGATAAACACAACATGAAAAACATGTCCAGGTGAGAAACTACGTCACAGTTTAGGCGCTGCACCTGAGCCGTTTTTTATTATTTATCTGCTCTATCTTTTCCAGCCTTATAGACACAGATATTATTAGATTAGATTCTTATTATTATATTAGAGACTTTAGTCATTCTGCAGAGTACAAGTACAAAGACAACGAAATGCAGTTTGCGTCCAACCAGAAGTGCAAAAAGAGCAGAAAATTGCAATGTGATATACAAGTATAGACAAGATAAGAAATATACTGCAGTGTAGACAGTAGTATACAGTTGGTTTACAGAAGGTGGTTTAGAGTAATATACATTAAATATAAATATGTGCAGTGTATTAGCAGTTACCTTATAAGTGCAGAATTAATATGGTTATGTAATATGAATAATGTATGAACAACATGTACAGATATGTGCAATGTAGTAGCAGTGACATTATACTAGTAGTAAGAATAATAGATATATGCAGTGTATTAACAGAATAAACAATAAGTAAAACAGAATATATATTCAGTATGAACCATATAGACAGATATGTACAGTATGTACAACTATGTGCAGTGTGGTAACATAAGAATAGTAAGAATAAGTTAGAATAACTGTGAATAACTGTGAATAACTGGGAATAATAATGGTCCAAAATAATGTCAAATTGCATTTTTTTTAATAACCGACAAGAAGGATTTGGGGTTGGGGGGGTTAGTGTGCGGAAGTGAGGGGGGGCGGGGAGGGGCGAGTATTTGACAATACTTCGAACATCAACAGGAAGTGACATCAGCCAACATGGCTTAGAGCTCCTTAAGAACCAAAGCTACAGAAAGATGAGTCAACGGAGAGAAGAACATTCTGCCAGGCTGTCGCCTCCTGTTTGATCTCACGTCTGCTTTTCCCTCCACCAGGCATTACTTTGTCTCCAGTCCATATCTGGCGTTCAACTCTGGCGAGCAGTTCTTCATGTTCACCATCATCGCGGCGTGGCTCATCAACGAGGCAGGGAGGCCGTTCACCGAGCCTCAGGAGTACGACGAACCCAACGCCACCGTGGCCAACATCCTGGCAGAGCTCAGGGCTTTCGTAAGTGGCGCTTCACTCTCAGAAGTGTGTGTTAACCTGTGGGTTGTCTTCCATTGGACCAAGCACTGGTCGTCCTCCCGGGTCACAGGTCGTCCTCCCGGGTCACAGGTCGTCCTCCCGGGTCACTGGTCGTCCTCCCGGGTCACAGGTCGTCCTCCCGGGTCACTGGTCGTTCTGACGTTTTTGTTTCTTTTTTCGACCCTTTTGGCGCTTCTATCAATGTTTTTGGCCTTTTTCCCTGTTTTACACTTCATTTCACTACCATGTATGAACACCACTAACACCAACTGATTATTAGTTTTACACTTGTTTTTGGACTTCAAACCTAGTTTATAGGAAATGATACCTAATCCTGGAGATAAAAAGCAGAAATTATGAATTATTTAGAACAAAGGAAAGATAATCACAGATGGGTATATGTCAACATTCAGTCAGAATACTGTCGAAACATTTAGATTTTTTGTTCAAATGCTAAAAAATTTAACAAAACACCCAAAATTCAATGAAATTAGAGATCCGATCTTCTGTTGTATGGAATCATCCACCCGTGTTACTTTTGGGTAATTACAATTAGGTAGTAACAAAGAAACCCATATTTCTGATATAGACATTTAGAAACGGGTCAAATGACCCGAAGACAACACGATCATACGCAGACAACCAATATTTTAAGAACCAAATAACGCGTCACACAGACGCTCCTGACAGGTGTGTGTGTGTGTGTGTGTGTGTGTCTGTGTGTGTCTGTGTGTGTGTGTGTGTGTGTGTGTGTGTATATATGTCTGTGTGTTCTCACTTCCATAATTGAGTGTCTGCTTCTTGTAACTCAAAAAGAAGCTCTTGAAAAGTTAAAGTCTGACGTATCGCTGATGAAACTTGCGTACGCTCTGTAACTTGACACATGAATAGTGAATAAATAAAATATGTGTTTTTGGTCCCGATCTTAAACTCGGTGGACTCAGACTCCTCATTGTTAGCTGCTGCTGTTGTCCAGTAACGGGACTCATTAGTCTCCTCACTGTGTCTGTCAGGGTGTTAAGGTGGACTTCCCGCCCTCCAAACTGAAATCCGGTTCAGGCGAACACGTGTGCTTCGTGTTGGACCGGCTGGCTGAAGAGGCTCTGAGGAGGAGGGGCTTCTCCTTCAGAAGGTACTCAGACATTTCTCTCTCTTTTGGTTTTATCCTTATTTGGTTATTATCCTTTATCCCTAACGAATGCTGCGTTCCTTCTCAAAAGCCTTCACAGTTTTGATTTGGACATTTTCAGCTCACATTCTGATATTTAGCTGTAAAGATGGATTTTAATCAGGCGCCTGGATAGCTCAGCTGGTAGAGTGGGCGCCCATATATAGAGGTGTACTCCTCAAAACAGTGGGCCGTGGGTTCGACTCCGATCTGCGGCCCTTTGCTTGCTTCATTTTGACAGTAAATGCGGTTCCAAATATCAGTTAACGGCTTCATTAACTACTAATAATCGGCATCGGTATATATTTATAAACCTTTGTGCCGTTTAGATAAACCTTCAGAAGTCAACGATCAAAGAATACGTATGTTTGAAGAAAGTGTCTAAAACAAACATTATACCACATGTAGTGGGAACCTAAACTCATATGAATTATCAATCGTTTAGTTGTCAACTAATTTGATTGATTGGTTTGAGTCATTTTGTGAATTAAAACAAGTTAAAGTTCTGTGATGTCAGATTATTAAATGTGAATATTTTGTAGTGTCTTCTCTCCTCTGGGACAGGAAACTGAAGATCTTTTGAGTTGTGACAAAACAAGACATTTGATGATGTCATCTTGAGCTTTTTGGGAAACTCTGATCCACATTTTTCACCTTTTTTCTGACATTTTAGAGACCAAACAACTAATCTATTAATCCAGAGATTAATCAACTGTGATAATAATCCTTAGGCCTCCTGCACGCTGGCTGTGTGGCGTGAGCGTTTCAGTTGTGTGGCGGCTGCGTGGCGTTTTCTATGTCTCTGCACACCAGAAACGTGTCTGGACACACGGACGTTTCCCATAAACATAAATATATTCTGATCTGATTACAGCAAAGACAACGTCGGCAGTATTGACAGTGAAATATTCTCCAGAATATTTGGTTCTGTATTGACAGGTGACATATTTGAAAATCAATAATTATTTATTATTATTGCATTATTATTTACATTTATATTTGCAAACATCAACATGTCATTTATTAAATGTATTTGTGTCTAAATGACATATAAACATCTTTTCTATTCTATGGTGTCTGGAAACTTCCAACACACTGGTGTGTGGCGTGAAAAATAGGCGTCGGTTCTATTTCTAGCATACACGTGTTTTCTGAGACGTGCGTGTCACGCAGGCAGTGTGCACGCTCTAACCTGTTACCATGGGAGCTGAGATAATAACAGACACGCCACGCAGCTGACACGCTCACGCCACGCAGCTGACACGCTCACGCCACGCAGCTGACACGCTCACGCCACGCAGCTGACACGCTCACGCCACGCAGCTTACACACTCACGCCACACAGCTGACACGCTCACGCCACGCAGCTGACACGCTCACGCCACACAGCTGACACACTCACGCCACGCAGCTGACACGCTCACGTCACGCAGCTGACACGCTCACGCCACGCAGCTGACACGCTCACGCCACACAGCTGACACACTCACGCCACGCAGCTGACACGCTCACGCCACGCTCACGCCACGCAGCCAGTGTGAGGGAGGCCTTAGTAAGTCTTCCACAGACCTGGGAAAACACTGTAAATCATAATATGCGTTGCCTCTGCATCTGCCTTTGTCTTTTGATTGAGGAGAAGCTGATTGTGCTCCTGTCTTTTTGACTTCCTGTCCTTTCTCTTCTCCGCAGACCAAACTACCCAACAGAAACCACAGAAGAAGAGTCTGTGCTAGAGGACGACGCCGAGCTCACACTCAGCAGAGTAGAGGAAGAGATGACCGTAGGTGTCCCAGCTTTACTTAACTGTATACGTAGTACTCCAAACGATCGTTGCAGCGGTACGAGCGGACAGATTTGATAACGTGGGCGCCAAAATAGAAATAGCTGCGTTGCGCAGCTATACGCGACACTGCCGCGCCCGGTATGTTTTCACTGTTCAGCTCCTAAGTATTTGTTGTGTGTAATCTCAGGAGGAGCCTGATGATGAGGAGGAGAACGTGATGGACCTAGAGACTCTGAAGTTACGAACCACTCACACTGTAAGTTCACCTGCAGATGTGATGCATTCAAAGACTTTGAAATGACTTTGGGTCGTTAATTCTGCAACATGATGATGATGAAGCGGTCGTGTTGTTCGTTTAACGTTGCGATAACATTACTGTTATCTGTAATACAGATATTAAAGTGTTCTCCCTGTCTGCTAAAACAACACATTTCTTCTTTGAAAACCAAACAGAATCATTTCAAACATTTATTTTATTGAACAAATTGAATTGAACATAAAACGCACCACTAAAAACTACTACTACTTTCTACTGATACTCTCTTTCAACTAACACAAAACATCAACAAGTCTTTTGCTGTTTGTTTGAGAAACTAGAAGTTAAAATGTGCAACCAGCAAAACATAAAAACTAATGTTTTTCTTATTGATGTTTGTTGATTATTTTGCCATTTGATTGTTTTCACAGCTAAAAAAACGATATATTGTGCAGCCATATTGTTTGTTGTCTGACAGGAAGCAGAACCGTCCTCCAAGCCGGACGAGATTCTTGAGTCGACGGTTGATGCAGCAGAGTGGAACCTGGAGGTGGAGCGAGTCCTGGCGCAACTCAAAGTTACCATCAGGACAGACAACAAGGTACACGCTCACCTGAGCGCCTTCATCTGAAACGTGTTCCGGTTCTCTGAGCCGGCTTTGCAGGAACTGAGACCATCCAGTGTATCTGTCTGGGTGACTAGGATAAGACTGATGATCTGGGACTTCCTATCAAGGTTTCAAGGTTTAAGATGCAGCTTTATTGCCATTATGCAATACAGGGAAGGAGGGGTTATTTTTACATTCCAGGGCGAATGTTTCTCATTTAAAATGAAGCCTCAGTTAAAACCAGGAGTGTAGCTAAACTTTATTTTATTATCCAGTTTGACAGCGAGACATAACGGAAGAAGAACATAAACTGCTTCAAAGTAGATTTTCTTCGGGGCTAAATTACGTGGTATCGGATCGGTGCATAAACTCCAGTACTTTCCGATACGGATAGCAGCATTTTAGGCGGTATCTGAGGCTTTTAGATACTGGTATCGGTATCTGAACATCTTTAAAAAGCATCAGGCAAGTGTCTCTGTGCAGATTTGGCACAAATGTGGTATTAAAGGTGCCCCGCCGTGTGTGTGTGTGTGTGTGTGTGTGTGTGTGTGTGTGTGTGTGTGTGTGTGTGTGTGTGTGTGTGTGTGTGTGTGTGTGTGTGTGTGTGTGTGTGTGTGTGTGTGCATTATGTGGTGAATGTGTAGATGAACTGCTACCTCCTCTGTCAGCTCTCGCCACTGGAAAGAAATAAGAGGAGAAATCAGGCCGATTCCAAAAGCTGGTCAGTCCGTGGTCGACCTTCAGACATTTCCACAAAGTCATGAAGTTCGGGTGGCAGGGCACCTATAAAATATTGTCTCATAGATCAGCTGTGATTATGACGCTAACAATATGATGTTTCTGTCAATTTAACCAAGTGGGCATTAAATTAAAAGAACGCCGTACAAATAAATATCATGAAGCTCAGTATGAAATCTGCAGTTTGGAGGATTTACAACGTTTGTGGACAAACTGAGACGGCTGCTGTAGTTTCCCAGCATGCTCTCTGCTGTGTTGCTGCTGTTGACTTGTTTTGTATCACTGGTGTGTGTGTTGCAGGACTGGAGGATCCACGTGGACCAGATGCATCAACACAAAGACGGGATCAAGTCCTCGCTCAAAGAGGCCAAGGTGCGTTCAATGACCTGCTTCAATAATAACAGCAGGGATGAGTGTTTAAAGGGAGATGCTACAGGCAACAACATTTTCAGTTTTGAGTTGTTGGGCTACTTTTGCATCTCTTATTTTAGACTAGTGGGGAAAAAAAGAAAATATTAGTTTTTATGGCTGTATTCTGATTTATGGCGATATCCAAAATCCCCGCTGTAAAAAGCTTTGAGTTTTGAACCTGGCTTTATCCAATGTTTACATTTCTGTTCTGGACGTTTTACGCACATTTTATATATAAATATATTAGCACATATCTAATATGATAATGCGACATTTGCATATTTCATCATAACATTTACAAAAATGTAATGCTGATATCTATTAGCTAAAATATTTCCCTATTCACCCTATTCAGTCTGTCCTTAACTGAAGTCTGTCTGTGAGTCTGGCTCCACCTGCTGTCTCTTTATGTAATTACTGACAATCTGCATCCAATAACGTCCGCACACTTTAATATTTACCTTCACTACAACGAGCATCTGCTGTGTGACACCTTCTTTACTTCATACACAACTGATACGGCGAGATACCGCAGTACTACTACTTATAAAACACTATGAATACACTCAGTGCTGTAGTCTAGTTTTTTGTAGTGAGTATACTGTCATTTCTTCCCTCCCAGCATTAGACTCTCCCGTCCCAGAGCAACAACCTCGTAGGTGTTTCTGTAACGTCACGGCGTCGATCATCAGCCTCGTCCGGCTCATGTTCTGTAGTTTCTGTAACGTCACGGCGTCGATCATCAGCCTCGTCCGGCTCATGTTCTGTAGTTTCTGTAACGTCACGGCGTCGATCATCAGCCTCGTCCGGCTCATGTTCTGTAGTTTCTGTAACGTCACGGCGTCGATCATCAGCCTCGTCCGGCTCATGTTCTGTAGTTTCTGTAACGTCACGGCGTAGATCATCAGCCTCGTCCGGCTCATGTTCGGTAGTTTCTGTAACGTCACGGCGTCGATCATCAGCCTCGTCCGGCTCATGTTCGGTAGTTTCTGTAACGTCACGGCGTCGATCATCAGCCTCGTCCGGCTCATGTTCGGTAGTTTCTGTAACGTCACGGCGTCGATCATCAGCCTCGTCCGGCTCATGTTCTGTAGTTTCTGTAACGTTAACATCGGCTGCAGGGTCTCTCGGAGCGTCAGTACAGCTTCAGCGACCGGCTTACCAACACTGAGAGAGTTTAAATGTGCTTTTGTTTCATAAATCTACTTTTAGTGATTCACATTTGTTAATTTCAAATTTGCGCAGAGAACGATCGCCAAGCAACTGTGTAGTTCTACAACTCAGACGGTGAATTTATGAACGTAAGTGTCTATGCACCACCTGTCTATTCTTGTATATCACATTGCACTTTTCTGCTTTTTTTTGCACTTCTGCTTAAACGCAAACTGCATTGCTCCAATTCGACCAATGCGAAAGAATTTTCACATCCCCGCACTGGCAAAAAACATTCAATTTCTTCATTTATTAATTGTAACATTACACACGTAGTATACCTTCTAAAGTGTCCCTGTGTACTGGCTTACATGGGTCAAACAAAACGTCAACTTAAACTAAGGATAGCTGAACACAAGAAAGCAATTCGTACCCAGAACTTAACATATGCCATGGCGAGGCACTACAAGCAGGCCAATCATGGTTCCCCTGCATCACTGAGGTTCTGGGGGACCCAGGGGTGGTGATATTATCAATAAACTCCTAAGCAGGGAAGCGTTTTGGATACATACACTCAACCCTCTAGAACCTCTACGTTTAAATGAAGAATTTAACTTAACGTGCTTTCTCTACATATTTAAGTATATCAAAATATAGTATTTAAGATGAATATACCCTTATTCCCATTGTATTGTGAACATTTTATGCTTGTTACTTGTCAACATTGTTTTTAATGCTTCTTGACGTGTGTGTGGGCACTTGCCCTTTAATGACTGATTTATGAGTGTAGCACCTTGGTGGAGATGGGTGTATTTACGCACAATCACACCTGTTGATCCTTATTAAGGGCTTCACTGCCCATTCTCTCCAAGGACTCTGATGAAGATGTAACTTTACATCGAAACGTTAGTTGCTGTTATGCACCTTTAAAAATAAAAAAAAACTACCAGGTAAGAAGACATCTGTGCTGCACCGGCGATTCTTTTTCTCTGCACCGTTTTGTCCTGCCCTGGTTGCACCGGGTTGTTGTGGATTATAGAAGCGCAGAGAACCCTCTCTTTTTCACCTGCAGTTCCTTGTCTTTGTACTTGTACTCTGCACAATGACAATAAAGTTGAATCTAATCTAACGTTCTCTCACAAAACAATCATACTACACAGACAACACCACTGAATACACTGCACCAAGTATTCATGTTTCCATTGCACACATGCTCTTAATCAAGTCCCTGCATTAAGTTCCTTTGAGAAATGTTATTGAGCTGCATCGTTTTTAGTTGAAATGACCAGTAAAGTTGACCTTGAATAGAAGGTTATCAAGAATCACACCCAGAAATGTATTTTCTTTGTATTTCAACATTATTTATCATTGTATTTACTTGTGTATTTATTTTGCGTTTTCCAAGAAGCATACGTTTGGTTTTGTTTGAATGTAATGATAATTTATTTAAGTCAAACCATGTTTTTAGCTTACTTATTTCTGCTGTGACCAACCCCCAAAACCTGCTGCAAGTATATAAATGCAAAAATCACACATTTTAAGATGACACCCTCAGAATAATTAATTTCTTCCATCTCTTCCGGGAAATAATCCCTTTAGAAATGGCTTGTTTTTACTGAACAACACTTATGTCTCCTGTAATACAGCAGAAATGTAAACAGACAGACATTGATGGACTGAGAGTGAAAAACGAGACACTGAAAACATCCTTTATAATCTTCAGTTCTGTGCTGTTTCCTGTCATGTCTCTGCAGAGCTACCTGGACAAACTGCAGGAGGACATCGGTAAGACTCTGGAGAAGGTGGGCAGCAGAGAGAAATACATCAACAACCAGCTGGAGCACCTGATCCAGGAGTACCGCGGCGCTCAGGCCAAACTCAGCGAGGTGAACACCAAAACTGCAATGTGATAAAACTGTGGCTGTCACCTCTTTCACATGTAGGCCAACTTTTGGAAATATAAATACTTGTGTTTTGTGTTAAGCCCAGTTCAGACCAACATGGCAGATAAGATATAATAATAATAATAATAATAATAATAATAATAATAATAATAATAATAATAGAGAAGTCAGCTGGTAGTCTCCAGAGGCTGGTTTTAGAACGTACGAGACGTCTCTTGTTTCAACAGCCGATAGAGAAGTCAGCTACAAACTATAGAAATGAAATGATCCATAATGCATTTTATTTGTATGTAACCAACTGTCTGGTGAAAATGGCGAGCACGGTACGTGGTGGAGCGAGCTAGAGAGTGACTGAGGACAGGGAGCGGCGTTAGAACAAAGCAGAGAAATAAAAAGTTGTTTTCACTATCGCTATCCTTATTCATACTTTAAGACTATGAAAGTCTGAAGTTAGAACGAAACAGTGAGTCGTTGCTTTGAAGATGATACATCGTCTCTTCTCGCCGCATTGGTTGCAGACCCGCGCGTTGCAAGCAGTTGGAAGTGTAAACTCGTCTCGTGGCAAATCTTTGGTCTAAACGGGCTTTAGGTCGACACAGAAAGCTGGTAACAAACGTGTGTTCTCCACCAGGCGAAGGAGCGCTACCAGCAGGCCAGTGGAGGGGTGACTGAGAGGACCAGAGTCCTGGCAGAGGTCAGTGAACACATCACACATTCTCATATCACGCTACAGTCAAGTAGCCTGGCTCCGCCCTCCTACGTCCTAATGTACCAGAGTCTGGTAGGACCAGGAACAGTCAAGTCCATGTGGAGGAAGATCTCCAAGAGTTGGACACATCTTTAGAGTTTGAACAGAAGACGCTTCTGCTGCTCATAAAGCTCTCCATTACATTACATGTCATTACATTACATTACGTTACATGTCATTACATTACATGTCATTTAGCTGATGCTTTTAGCCAGAGTGACTTCAAATGAAGTGCTTTCAACCCTGAAGGTGCAAACTCCAGACAACAAGTAGTAAGAGCAGGAACATTAGCTTTAAATAAGCAAAACTACAAAGAGACATATGAAAGTATGAAAGTACAGCTTCAAGAAATATATACATTTTTATTTATTTTAATTGATTTTTTTATCCGAGATGTAGTCAGAAGAGATGTGTTTTTAGCCTTCAGTGGAAGATGCGTATGCTGTCGGCTGTCCTGATGTCAGTAGGGAGCTCATTCCACCATTTAGGAGTCAGGGCAGCAAACAGTCAGGACTTCGTTGATTGGTTAGTTGTCCTTCGCTGTGGGGGGGCAGCGAGCAGGTTGGCTGATGCAGAGCAGAGTTGCAGGTTGGGGTATCTCCGTCTTTGGGTTTCCTCTTATTTTCCACCTTCTCATCTGTTCGCAGTCAACAGGTAAACTTCCTGAAGCACATTTTAGTGTACAAGTACCTTTGGATTTGTACTTTAGTGCAGTACTTGAGTAAATGTACTCAGTTGCTTTCCACCACTGAGCTTGTATGCATTACATTTAGATGGTACAATCTGTGATGGATGCAAACAGGAAAACAAGATGACAAACACAACACATTATTATTCAGTCATACTGGTAATATGAATATAGTTTAAAGTCACTTATATGCAGTCAGTAATAGAGCTGCAAAGATTGATCGATTAGTTGTCAACTACGAGCAACGATTAATCGGTTTGAGTCTTCTCTGCTGTCAGCTTGTTAAATGTGAATATGTTCTAGTTTCTTCTCTCCTCTGGGACAGGAAACTGAATATCTTTGAGTTGTGGACTAAATGAGACATCTGATGACGTCATCTTGGGCTTTTTGGGAAACTCTGATCCACATTTTAGAGACAGAACAACTGATCCATTCATCCAGAAAATAACCGACCGATTAATCAATAACAAAAAAGAATGTTTGGGTCTCTAAATCTGCATTTAGAGTGAAATAATGTTTGTCTTTAAGTGATAATGAAAGCTGAATAATCAGAAAAGGTTTTCTTTAAACAGCAAGCATGATGAACAGAAAATATGAGAATCGCAGTATTAGAGTATAACATCAAAACAATGTTAATGAAAACAATCTGAGAATAACTACTGTTAAAGATCAGAGTCATAATCAAAGCATCAGAACTGGCTGGATTTCATCCTTTTCTCAGGTATTTCAGTATGAAATGAACTTGTACTTGCAGAGCTTCTCTGTGAGCTTACAGTATATTTGTGTTTCTTTGTTTCAGGTCAGTGAGGAGCTGGAGAAGGTGAAGCAGGAGATGGAGGAGAAAGGCAGCAGCATGTCTGACGGAGGTGAAACCGATGACTAGATCTCTGTCTACGTTTAGCGTGAAGAAATTAACTTTCTGTGTTTAGTACTAACCGTCTGTCTGCATTTGTCCCTCAGCTCCGGTGGTGAAGATCAAGCAGAGTTTGACCAAGTTGAAGCAGGAGATCGTTCAGATGGACGTGAGGATCGGCGTGGTCGAGCACACGCTGCTGCAGGCCAAACTCAAAGAGAAGTCCAACATGACACGCGACATGCACGCCACCAACATCTCCGAGCCCGTCGCCGGGACCTTCGCTTAGGTTCACCTCCACGCTGGGCACCTGAGCCAAAACAAAAACCTAAATCTCACGTGAACCGAAAGGCGCTTGGCGATTGATCCCTAAAACGTCCTGGAGAAAACAGAAAAAAACTTTATTTATACTTATAAAAACATTGTTTTTGTATTTGCAGCATTAAGTCTTAAAAAGCATTTGGAGTTGAACAGTTAATCCATTTGTCTCTTTGTCCTGAATGTCACTTATTGTGTATCTTTTTTGTGTGTATGAACATGAAATAAATTTGTATAAAGATCATTTCTGGCTTCCTAGGTAGTAAAGACGTCTCAGCTCACTTTATCTGCAGGTTTTTAGGCTGATAAAAACCAGCAGATAATAAACGTGCATTGTGTCAAACATCATGGTAATGGTGCAGAAACAATCTCTGTGGTGCTTCCTTTAAACTATTCTCAGTATAACTTCCTGTTATCATTCATCTGCCTTCCACCAGTAAAAGAAAACTTAACAGACTTTGAGGAAAGCGTTTCTCCTCTGGGGAGACTCTGATGCTAACAAGCCATCACCCCCCGTTAGCATCCCATTGACTGCCATTCATTTTGGCGTCACTTTGACAGCCAATAACTTTACATCTGAAGCGTTTAAAGACTTTATTTGTCCGTTGTTTATTTCTAAAGAAACACGACAATGTATAAAAGGCTCCGTTACCTTGTACCTCACGTTATGGCTCCGTAGCAGACGTTTTTATAAAAATAGGCTAACGATTGGGTCATAACCACGAGACTTACTGTCTCATAGTAGAGGAATTACCGTACAGTACAGGAGAAGCTCGCAGACAATCGGAGGGGTGTGGAGGCATCATACAGTCAAGGGAGACGCCCAGAGAGAGTCCATGAAAGCATCGGAACAACATATTTCAGCAACGTTTTGATGGATTGGAAATACTTCGGTATGTGGCAGTGAATTCATATGAAGTAACATTGAGATTTCTCTTGGCACAGCTACCAGAAGACTTACAACGTTCAGACACGTTGCTCACGTCACATCTACGTCATCAAGCTCAGTTTGAGGCTGCGCAGTAACGCTCAGCCATCACCGGGGAAGTGACCTCACTGGTCTCTGTGGAAGTCTACGGCGTCACATTGTCCATTTCTTTTACTGTCTATGAGAAAAACAGACTGAGGAAGCGTTCGAGAAACATGGAGCCATCAAAAGCTTTGGATACAAGAAGTATTTTACAACTAAATACTAGACATAAAAAGATATAGAGCAGGTTTTAATTAAGGCTTCATTTTAAATGTGGAAACTTCTTACTGGAATGTAGAAAAGCTTGATAACTCTCCTCCTGCTGTCAAACACATCACGCTCCACTCTGTTTAATTTCTGTATTTCCTTGTTCCTTCCCCTTCAGATAAAACTGTTTGATGATGGGTGTAAACCAACATATGATTATAACAATAGCTGACAGGCCCCATTCACTGCACAAACACATTGCACATTTGTTGTGATTAGAAACTCTCCAATTGTTTCACATATCATGGTCAGTGGTCTCAAACTCCAAATTAATTATATCTAAAACAAAAGATCTTCTCTGGGAACCATCACCTTATCGTGGTGGAGAGGTTTGTGTGTCCCTATGAACCTGAGGGCTGTGGTCTCAGGTTCAAAAACCCTATGATTCAACGAGGAAGAGGTAGAGTTACCTCTTCTGTGCTAGTCATGGATTGTCTATGTCTATGTTCAAACATAGGGATGCTCATAAGTGTACTTGGTACCAGAGCACCCTAGGCCGAAGGTCAATGATCGATTTTATAATCGTTTCATCTGATCTGAGGCCGTATGTTTTGGACACTCAGGTGAAGAGAGGGGCGGAGCTGTCAACCGATCATCTGGTGGTGAGTTGGGTCAGAGGGTTGGGGGAAGACTCTGGACAGACCTGGTAAGCCCAAACGGGTGGTGCGGGTAAATTTGGAACGTCTGGAGGAAGCTCCTGTCTGACAGACTTTCAACTCACACCTTGTGCATCCCTGTGGAGGCTGGGGGCATTGAACCTGAGTGGACAATGTTCAAAGTTTCCATTGCTGAAGCTGCGGCAGGGAGCTGTGGTCTTAGGGTCTTCGGTGCCTCAAGGGTCAGTAACCCACGAACACCGTGGTGGACACCGGTGGTCAGGGAAGCCGTCCGACTGAAGAAGGAGTCTTTCCGGGATATGTTATCCCAGAGGACTCCGGAGGCCTGAAGGACTGCAGCCTCTGCCGTGAAAGAGGCAAAGCAGCGGGTGTGGGAGAAGTTCGGAGAAGACATGGAGAAGGACTTTCGGTCGGCACCAAGGCGCTTCTGGAAAACCGTTCCACCTCAGGAGGGGGAAGCGGGGAACCATCCAAGCTGTGTACAGTAAGGATGGGACGTTGTTGACCTCAACTGAGGAGGTAATAGGGCGGTGGAAGGAGCACTTTGAGGAACTCCTAAATCCAGCTGATGCACCCTCTTTGTTAGAGGCAGAGCTGGAGGATGACGGGGGATTGTCGTCAATTTCCCTGGTGGAAGTCACTGAGGTAGATGAGGTAGGTAGAACAACTCCACAGTGGCAAAGCCCCGGTGATTGATGAGATCCGTCCAGAAATGCTGAACTAATGTTCAAATATTACAAAGACACTGCTGAGTTCTGTAAACTGAAATAGACTGAAGTCATTTAAGGGTTAAATTTGGTGTTTTAACTCTTATTTTGTCTCCATGTTTGTTGCTGAGATCTGATTATCCACTGCACAGAGATCAGCTGTCAATCATTCATTATGGGATGTATATTAACATCTTGTAATTAGTTGTAGTGTAAATGTTTAAGTTTCTTTAGGTGGCGCTCATTCCTGTGTCTGTTTAGCCATGAACTTAAAATGTAATCTTCTCTGCTCTCTAAATGTTTGATTAATATTTTGTCAAGTAAGTTGAGATCCCTCGCTCACACCAACAGTGGAAAGTAAAGGACTTCCCACTGTTGGTCTCTGCATCAGGAAAACAAGGGACTCTCCGCCTGAATAGATAATGAAATGCACAAAGAATAATACCAAAGCTATATAAGTATCAGTGTGATTTTTACTATAAAGCATAAAATGCACAAGGTTTTAAAGTATGATTGTATAACATATAACCAAGATTGACAGAGAAAGATTGATTTATAAGTTGATTACAAGAAAGAAACATGTAACAATGAAAAGAAGAGGCGTAGTCGTGGTGGGGAGTGGTTGCAGTTCGGTGGGCTGGGGATCTCATCGCTGCTCTTTGCAGATGATGTGGTCCTGATGGCATCATCGGCCTGTGACCTTCAGCACTCACTGGATCGGTTTGCAGCCGAGTGTGAAGCGGCTGGGATGAGGATCAGCACCTCTAAATCTGAGGCCATGGTTCTCAGCAGGAAACCGATGGAGTGCCTTCTCCAGGTAGGGAATGAGTCCTTACCCCAAGTGAAGGAGTTTAAGTACCTTGGGGTCTTGTTTGCGAGTGAATGACCGAAAGAACGAGATGAGATGGGTTTCCTCAGGAGGGGGGCTGGCGTCTCCCTTAGAGATGATGAGGGTGAGAAGCTCAGTCATCCGTGAGGAGCTCGGAGTAGAGCCGCTGCTCCTTCACGTCGAAAGGAGCCAGTTGAGGTGGTTCAGCATCTGGTAAGGATGCCCCCTGGGCGCCTCCCTAGGGAGGTGTTCCAGGCACGTCCAGCTGGGAGGAGACCTCGGGGAAGACCCAGGACTAGGTGGAGGAGGTCTCAGGGAAGACCCAGGACTAGGTGGAGGGACGTCCGGCTGGGAGGAGGCCTCGGGGAAGACCCAGGACTAGGTGGAGGAGGTCTCGGGGAAGACCCAGGACTAGGTGGAGGGACGTCCAGCTGGGAGGAGGCCTCGGGGAAGACCCAGGACTAGGTGGAGGAGGTCTCGGGGAAGACCCAGGACTAGGTGGAGGGACGTCCAGCTGGGAGGAGGCCTCGGGGAAGACCTAGGACTAGGTGGAGGAGGTCTCGGGGAAGACCCAGGACTAGGTGGAGGGATTACATCTCCAACCTGGCCTGGGAACGCCTCGGGATCCCCCAGTCAGAGCTGGTTAATGTGGCTCGGGAAAGGGAAGTTTGGGGTCCCCTGCTGGAGCTTCTCCCCCCGCGACCCGTCCCCGGATAAGCGGACGATGATGGACGGATGGATAAAAAAATATTTAGTTAGCTCATGGCTTAGTTAGCTGGAGTTAAATAAACTACTTTTGATTTATATATCTGTGTGTGGTCTCCCTTTTTGTTGCCAGCCTTGAGCCAGACTGTAACAAATGGGGTTTGAACCCGGGACCCGCATTTGTGATGGCTTGGCTCAAAGGCTGGCAAAAAAAGTGAGTTTAGGGTTTAAATATAAGCAGAAACTTTGAATTAATATTTCAGAGTAAGAGCAGAATATAATACTATATACTGCCATATTTTATAAACAGAAAGTAAAATCAGTCAAACTAGTATAAAGACTTATACTAGTTATAGATGTTTATGATAATTCAACAGACTTTGAAAAAGAGTCAGAGAAATATGGAGCTATCACCAAAACCTGAGCAGCCAAGACAGGTTTTAAAGCTTAATGTTTTTAGATATGGAGCAGGTTTTAACTCAGGCAATATTATGTTCAATGAGAAAAACAAAGTTTAAACTCAAGGTACTGCTCCACGTCCTGGAATGTAGAAAAGCTTGATAACACCTCCCTGTGTGAAGCCTCACCTTAAACACAAACACAAACCCGTGACAAGACAGTCACACATACAGTAAGTCACAGCCAGACAGAGAGGTGAAATGGCGCAGAGAAGAGTCCCGCTGGACCAGAAAAAATTGTCTTGTTCGATCTGTCTGGATCTACTGAAGGATCCGGTGACTACTAGCTGTGGACACAGCTACTGCATGAACTGTATTAACCGCCACTGGGATGAAGAGGATCGTAAGTACATCTACAGCTGTCCTCAGTGCAGGAAGACGTTCACACCGAGGCCTGTCCTGCTGAAAAACACCATGTTAGCAGATTTAGTAGAGGAGCTGAAGACTGGACTCCAAGCTGCTCCTGCTGAAAATACCATGTTATCAGATTTAGTGGAGGAGCTGAAGAAGACTGGACTCCAAGCTACTCCTGCTGATCTCTGCTATGCTGGAGCTGAAGATGTGGCCTGTGATAACTGCACTGGGAGAAAACTCAAAGCACACAAGTCCTGTCTGCAATGTCAGGCTTCTTTCTGTGAGAAACACCTTCAGCTTCATTATGACGCAGCTCCGTTAAAGAAACACAAGCTGGTGGAGCCCACCAAGAATCTCCAGGAGAACATCTGCTCTCTGGACAAACATAAAGGCCACGACACAGTCTCAGCTGCACCTGAAATGGCTGTGAGGCCGAAAAAGGTCAAGAGGATAGATCAAAAAATCCAGCAGAGAATCCAGGACAGAGAGAAAGATGTTTTACTGTCACAACCAGAGCCCAAGACCAGAGCTGAATTCCTAAAATATTCACGCGAAATCACACTGGATCCAAACACGGCAAACAAATATTTGTTAATATCTGAGGGGAACAGGAAAGCAACAGTAATGTTTGAACAAGAGTCTTATTCTAGTCACCCAGACAGATTCACTGATCTTTGGCAGGTCCTGAGTAGAGAGAGTCTGACTGGACGTTGTTACTGGGAGGTGGAGAGAACAAGGAGAGAAGTTAATATAGCAGTCGCATACAAGAATATCAGCAGAGCAGGAAGGTCGAGTGAATGTGTGTTCGGGGGAAATGATAAATCTTGGGCGTTGTACTACGGCAACATAAGTTATAACTTTTTGTACAACAATGTCCAAACTCCCGTCTCAGGTCCTGTGTCCTCCACAGTAGGAGTGTACCTGGATCACAGTGCAGGTACTCTGTCCTTCTACAGCATCTCTGAGACCATGACTCTCCTCCACAGAGTCCAGACCACATTCACTCAGCCGCTCTACGCTGGACTTTGGTTCAATCATTACCAAGACACTGCTGAGTTCTGTAAACTGAGATAGACAGAAGTCAGTTAAGGGTTAAATTTGGTGTTTTAACTCTTATTTTGTCTCCATGTTTGTTGCTGAGACCTGATTATCCACTGCACAGAGTGAGCTGTCAATCATTATGGGATGTACATTGATATCTTGTAATTAGTTGTAGTGTAAATGTGTAAGGCTTTCAATGCCTATAGTCACTTTTTTCAATGTTTTTGTCACTTGTATGTCATTTTAGTCAACATTCTTTTATTTTTGGGCAATTTTGTTGAAAGAAACCAACATTTCTGATATAGAAAACTTTGAAAAGGGTGTTAAATGTTTTAACTGCTCTTTAATGTTTTATGTAAAGCTCTTTGAATTGCCTCGTTGCTGAAATGTGCTGTACAAATATAGATCTCTTAAAAATGCCTTCCTGCTTTTACTTTGAAAGTCCTGACCGGAAGCTGTATGGTTGGTGTTTTTCTGTGACAGCTGTTGGGGGGGTTTCCTGTGTGTGGGCTGGGCGAGGCTCCGTGAAAAGCTGCGGAGCTCAGAGCTTCACTTTGAGACACAAATTAAACATTTTAAAACTAAAGTCCAGAAAAAAACAAGAAGAAACAAAGAGTTGAATCTGTCAGCGGGAAGAAGAAGAAGAAACCTGGAGGAGAACCGACCGCTGGTGAGTTCAGGGTCAGTCCCGTTATGTCTTTGTCTGTTTCTGCACGAGAGAGCAACATCACTAAAATACCAAAACAAGAAAATAACTAAAATACCAAAACAAGAAAATAACTGAAATACCAAAACAAGAAAATAACTGAAATACCAAAATAAGAGCATCACTAGTGGCTTTGAAGTTGTTGGACAATTTTAACTAACTTCAACCTTTTTTTTAAACGTTTTGATTTCATGTAAAGCAATATTTTCTTAGAAATGAAATAACTTCCTTCCTTACTGTCCATTATGACAAATGCAGGCTTCAACATTATTATTTCCTGATGTGCAATACAATCTCTGATAATAATGTAATACTTGCAGGACGATGCCAACAGACTTTATCGTGGAAATATTTTAGGAATGTAATTGTCGCCAAAAACAGCTCGAAGTGATATAGAATGTAAACACTATGAAGAATATAGAGAAAATGTGTTTTACTGGAATAATTACGACAATAAACACACTATGAGGCATTCATATCGTTGCAAATATTAATAAAATACCTTTAAAAAGGGTAGAATATTTAATACATCCACTTCAGAGCAGCAAACACATAGTATGAATATTGTAAATACACATTGTTTAAAAATACAAAGTCATATTGACAGAAAAGTGATAAAATAGAGCATCACACATACAAGAAGTGGCACTAAATCAACATTACAGGGCAGAAAAAATAATACAAAGGTTTTAAATGACAAGTGTTGTAAGAATGTAATTATGTGCAGATTATACTTCTGTAGTATAATCTCATATACAAATATAATAAAAAGTACTGTAGAGACACTGCGGTTGTGTGTGTGTGTGTGTGTGTGCGTGCGTGCGTGCGTGTGTGTGTCTGAGCTGCTGATGGTGAAATGGTTTGATCCATCTTTCTGTTTCCTGATACGCATTTTCCTCCAACATCAGCAGCTCCAACAGACTGCTGCTGCTGCTGCAAGGGCTGCTGGGAAACGAGGAGTGGGAAGGGTCCAATGTAACACATATGAGGGGGGGGATACAGTGCATTCATAAATGTGATGCTGTTATAAAGCCTTCAAGGTACTGAGGTACAATATGTTATAGGATAGGAAACAAAAACATAATTTCTTTCAGTTTAAGACAGTTTTCAAATATTTTGGTTTGTTAAAACCTGTTTATAAATAGAAAATATATGAAGTTAACCTACAGGTTTCTGAAATGGTTTCCTCTTTTTCAGATTAACCATCTTGACACTAGTGCTGCGACTAACACTGGTTTGCATCGTTTAGGGAGCTGACATCAGAGAATGTTCCTTTTATCATAAAAAATAACTCAAACAGATGAATCGATTATCAAAAGAGTTGGAGATTAATTTAATAGTTGACAACTAATCGATTCATTTTTGCAACTAATCGATTCATGTGTGTGTGTGTGTGTGTGTGTGTGTGTGTGTGTGTGTGTGTGTGTGTGTGTGTGTGTGTGTGTGTGTGTGTGTGTGTGTGTACATGTACATCTACTACAAAAACAAAACTAGAAACTAGAAACACAGAACATATTATCTGCTCTGTTATATTACTCTAAAAGTGGCAATATCTCAGTATAAGAATCCTCTGTTACAAGTAAAAGTCCTGTTCAAAGTTTTACTTTAAAGTATAGAAGTATTAGTAGCAAAATGTATTAAAAACAGTACTTTTAGCGTGTATAGAGGCAGCATATTTCCACATGTAAATGAGTGAATTAAGGGTTTATTTCAACCAAACCAGAGTGATGAAGATAAATATACTCTTTATTTAAATGGAGTCTGGTGTTTAAAGAGTAAGATCCTTTTAATTTAACATGAAACATCCCCGAAATCACCATCAACAAACTCCACCAGACTCCATGTAAATAATCAGGACTTTTAGCATCATAAAACACACTTCACTTAAAGTGAACAGACACTAAATAAAACTATCAAAAGCCGTCTTAATTCACCCATTTACATGTGGAAATATGCTGGCTCTATACGCGCTAAAAGTAGTGATTATTTACATGGAGTCTTGTGGTGATGTGTAATGTTCTATAGGTGCCAAAACAAATCTATGTTTGGTACTGCCAATTAGTTTTGTTTTGTCATGGTTCATGTGTGCAATAAACATTACACTTCGTGAGAAATAAATCATGGCAGAGAATCATGATATAAATCTAAGCTAAAAAATCCTGATTCATATTTTCCCTGAATCGTGCAGGCCTAACTAACAGCTCAATCATCAGGATGTTGTTTGTTGTGTCCAGCAGGGCTTTAGACCGTTAGTGGTGTTTGAAACTGCGAGGAGCTTTTTACAGTTGTAACCGAGGAAGCCCCCCCTCCCCACTCGCTGTAACAGACCGTCTCTGTTTGCTGCCTACTAACTGGGTCGCTGACCCAGTTATCTTCTATTCAACACAACAACAGAACGGTGTCAGGGCTTTGATGGACTTAAGGCAGGAGAACACGCTTAGAAAAGAGTACAGATATTTTCAGGAAATGAGTGTTTATGTGACAGGGTTTGAGCTTTTGAACACACACCAGGACTGATAAAACATGTGACTGTGCAATACTGTAAATATATTTTACTATTTTAATATTTGTTCTCTTTACTGTGTCTTCTACTTTTCCTCAGTGGTGGTGGTAGCCCTGCACGATAAATCGTTATAAAATCACAATCTTGATTCACCCCTGTTCGCGATTACATTTTTAAATGATGATGTTTTAATTATGTAAAGACATGTTGAAGGAGTTCAGATAAAGCCTGTATCAGGGCCATATTTAGTTCAGATAGAGCCTGTATCAGGGCCATATTTAGTTCAGATAGAGCCTGTATCAGGGCCATATTTAGTTCAGATAGAGCCTGTATCAGGGCCATATTTAGTCCAGATAGAGCCTGTATCAGGGCCATATTTAGTCCAGATAGAGCCTGTATCAGGGCCATATTTAGTTCAGATAGAGCCTGTATCAGGGCCATATTTAGTCCAGATAGAGCCTGTATCAGGGCCATATTTAGTCCAGATAGAGCCTGTATCAGGGCCATATTTAGTTCAGATAGAGCCTGTATCAGGGCCATATTTAGTCCAGATAGAGCCTGTATCAGGGCCATATTTAGTCCAGATAGAGCCTGTATCAGGGCCATATTTAGTTCAGATAGAGCCTGTATCAGGGCCATATTTAGTCCAGATCGAGCCTGTATCAGGGCCATATTTAGTCCAATGTGTTATATGTCACTATTTTTGGTAGCCTACTGTCCTTAAAGGGCCAGTACATTCTTTATTTTCTTCATTCATTGAAGCCTCTATGTTTACAGGCTTGTGGTGATGTGCAATGTGCTAAAGGTGCCAAAATAAATCTATGTTTGGTACTGCCAATTAGTTTTGTTTTGTCATGGTTCATGTGTGTAATAAACATTACACTTTGTGAGAAAACAATCGTGGCAGAGAATCGTGATATAAATTGCAAGCTAAAAAATTGCGATTCATATTTACCCCCGAATCGTGCAGGCCTAGTGCGGGACCTTGTTGATGAGGCTGACTGTACTTACTTATAAATACTATAAACTAAATTTAGTTCAAAATATTTTTGTCTTTGGCATAATCAGCTTTTTTTCTATGGATAGACTGATGAAAGCAGAAAAAGCCCCAAAAAATAATCTAAAAAAAGAAGTGATCCAGCTTTGTGATACCATAAAAACTTGAGTAAAGCGCAAAGATAGCTGTGTAACTCACTACTCTCCCCTCGAGGTACAGTCTGTCTCCCCGTCATCTGGTTTCTCGTGCACGTGAAGTCACAGGAAACAACACGTGACTTCACTTCTACAGTCAGTCCCACTGAGGCTTCAGAGAGTTCCTCCTAGCAGACACAGAGTTAACAGGAAACATGAGCTCAGAGTCACAGCCCCTCTGTTTTGCTCTCCTTTCTTTCTTTCTTCTGCATTTTCCCAGGCTGCTGCTGCTGCTGCAGGATGTGAGAGAACCACAACACGAAACGAACTGAAATAACTGAAAAGGCCACAACGACATCTGAGCAGGGACCAGTTTAAAGGTACAGCTTAAGAAACTTTATAAATATCTTGAATAGAGCTGCAAAGATTAATCGAGTCAATCAATTCAACTTTATTTCAAACACACAGGTCAATTAGTTGTAAGCTATTAAATTAATCTCCAACTGTTTTGATAATTGATTAATCAGTTTAAGTCACATTTTATGAAAAAAAAACTGATGTCAGCTTATTAAATGTGAATATGTTCTAGTGTCTTCTCTTCTCTGGGACAGTAAACTGAATATCTTTGAGTTGTGGACAAAACAAGACATTTGAGGATGGCAACTTGGGCTTTTTGGGAAACTGATCCACATTTTAGAGACAAAACAACTAATCCATTCATCCAGAAAATAATTCACACATTAATCCATGATGAAAACAACCTTTAGTTGCAGCCCTATTCCTGCACTTATTTTGTAGTCTGATGGGTGAGTGGATGGATTAGATTTAAATTAGCTTGGATAGTTTTATTCCAGTTAATCTCTGAAGTGGTCAGACTCCTCTAATCAGCTCTGCAGGATTAACTAATCTGACGGAGGCGTGATAAATTACTGGAGCGCAGATCAGAGAGGGCAAGTTCCTGAAGAGTTTTCGTCCCCAACAAACGCACTGCTTCCTCCTGTTTGTTTGGTAAAAACTACAGCAAGCAGCTGTTGTAGGACATTACTATATATTTGTGTTTTTAAAGACATCTTCAGTAGGGCTGGGCATTATATCAATATTATGTCGACATTGATATATGATTGATATTGTCTTAAATTTTGGATATTGTAATATCTTTTCCTGGTTTTAAAGGCTGCATTACAGTAAAGGGACTTACTAGCTGTTCTGTTATTTGCCTTTACCCACTTAGTCATCATGGGTTTTACATTATTGGTGATTATTTAAACCTCTCATTGTGTTAATATTCTATGAAAGCACCAATAGTCAATCTGACAATATCTATGTATTTGGTCAAAAATATCGTGATATTTGATTTTCTCCATATTGCTAGTCCTGTAACAATTATTACATAATTGTCTAAACGCAATTATTTTTACATAACCGCTGTTTCCTTGTTTAACCGCAATTCATTTCTAACATTAGCTAAGGTCTTAAGGGATGACTGTTGACGGGATTTGCTAATTTAATGTTAATTTAACAAAAATACAATGTTTTATGACAAAGAGGCGTAGTTTACTTCATAGGCTGTGTAACTGTGTTACTACATTATCTGGGTCACGTGACAGTGATATAATAAAAGATGTATCCTGGAATTCATTCAAAACTTTAATTTATTTGAAAAGTAATACATAAATAAATATTTTGAAATTTTACTGAAAGAGACAATTATATTGTACATCACAATTATTTCTGAGACAATTAATTGTACAGTAAAAATTTGATTGTTACAGCTGTACATATCGCCCATCTCCAGTCTTCAGTAGGAACAAATGGGCCACAGTTTTGTCAGAATCAATTGGCCACAGTTTTGTAGGAACCAATGGGCCAGTTTTGTAGGAACCAATGGGCCACAGTTTTGTCAGAACCAGTGGGCCACAGTTTTGTAGGAACCAATGGGCCACAGTTTTGTAGGAACCAATGGGCCAGTTTTGTAGGAACCAATGGGCCACAGTTTTGTCAGAACCAATGGGCCACAGTTTTGTAGGAACCAATGGGCCACAGTTTTGTCAGAACCAATGGGCCACAGTTTTGTCAGAACCAATGGGCCACAGTTTTTTAGGAACCAATGGGCCACAGTTCTGTAGGAACCAATGGGCCACAGTGTTGTAGGAACCAATGGGCCACAGTTCTGTAGGAACCAATGGGCCACAGTTGTCAGAACCAATGGGCCACAGTTTTTTAGGAACCAATGGGCCACAGTTTTGTAGAAATGAATGGGCCACAATTTTGTCAGAACCAACGGGCCACAGTTTTGTCAGAACCAATGGGCCACAGTTTTGTCCCGTTGACACATTGTTGGTTTGTGTCTGCTCGCCGGATGTGTTGACTGTGTGTTTCTCACTGTTGGTGTCGGGTTTATGATGTCTTTCACAGATCGACGGAAGACTTAGCTGAGCTTCAGACAAACATGGCTCTGTTCTTCTCCGGAGCCGTTACAAGTACGTCATCCTACACACGCAACACATCTGCATCTGCACTTTTCTGTTAAGGCAGGGCAAGGCAAGGCAGCTTTATTTGTATAGCACAGGGCAATTCAAAGTGCTTTACAGAAAACATTAAAGAGCAGTTAAAAATATAAAAACAGATAAAATACGAGAGTAAAAGTTACAGTTCAGTATAAAGATAACATAAAAAAGAAAGGTCTGCAGCCTTGATTTAAAACAACTGAGAGTTGCGGCGGACCTGCCGTTTTCTGGAAGTTTGTTCCAGATATGTGGAGCATAAAACGTGCAGCGCCCTGTCTGTCACATTCCTGCAAAGTTTTTTATCAGCATCCTGTCAGCTCGGCGGCTCAGAAGCGTACGTTTCCTCGAGTAGTTTCCAGGCCGAGCTCAGGAATGCTCTCTGGCTCTTCAGGCTGATAAAAGCCAAGTCGTCTTCATTTAGAAGCACAGTCGGCTTCACAGAACAGATACGTTTCATAAGTGTGCGTGTAGAGTTAGTTTAACTTGTGGTAGGGCTGTGCAATTAATCAAACTTTGATCAAGATTTTTGCCTCCTAATCAGTCTTGTATAACGTACTTGAAAGCAATACTTGAGTAAAAGTACAAGTATCTTTTACCAGAAAATTACTTTGGTAGAAGTTAAAGTCTCCTATTAGAATATTACTTGAGTAAGTCTTTAAGTATCTGATATTTACTGTACTTAAGTATCAAAAATAATTTCCTGATATTAAATGTACTTAAGTAGTAGAAGTCAAAGTAAAAAAAAAAACTTTGATTAAGAACTTTATGGCCGAAGATGTGTAACGTTATCTTCTGATTTTATTTTGTAGCAACAAGTAACTACGATGCTCAGGGGAAATGTAGTGGAGTAAAAGTAAAAGTTTCCGTAAATATAAATAACGAAGTAAAGTACAGATACATGAAAATTTGACTTAAGTACAGTAGTGAAGTATTTTGCTGCGTGCCATCTCTCTCCCCCTTTCATGTCTATCCACTGTCACTATGTAATGAAGGGAAAAGCCCCCAAAAATAATCTTTAAATACATTATATTTTATATTATTGATAAGGGGAATTCAAAAAGTTTAAAAAAAGGAAAAGTTTGTTGGGAAATTTCACAGTTGAAGGTGTTTTTACTGTTGATTTGTTTCACTGTTGTTTGTAACTTCAATATGTGCAACATCTTTCCAAAAGTCAACGGGTAATCATTTAAAATAATCGTGATTTCAACAGATAATTGTGATTATGATTTCTTATATGATCTATTGTTCAGGTTCTCCAATAAAACAAAGGTTGCGGGCCAATCGCTCCTGTCAGAGGTAAGAATGTCTACTATTCTGTTTCCTGCTGCCACAGACATGTTGATTATATCTGGTAGATCTGGCAGGTGGGGGAGGCGGGTTAGGGTTATATCTGGCAGGTGGGGGAGGCGGGTTAGGGTTATATCTGGCAGGTGGGGGAGGCGGGTTAGGGTTATATCTGGCAGGTGGGGGAGGGGGGTTAGGGTTATATCTGGCAGGTGGGGGAGGCGGGTTAGGGTTATATCTGGCAGGTGGGGGAGGCGGGTTAGGGTTATATCTGGCAGGTGGGGGAGGGTTAGTGTTATATCTGGCAGGTGGGGGAGGCGGGTTAGGGTTATATCTGGCAGGTGGGGGAGGCGGGTTAGGGTTATATCTGGCAGGTGGGGGAGGCGGGTTAGGGTTATATCTGGCAGGTGGGGGAGGGTTAGTGTTATATCTGGCAGGTGGGGGAGGGGGGTTAGGGTT
>CM042436.1:37246168-37306168 GCA_023631565.1 Gymnocephalus cernua | reverse complement strand
GAGAGGATGTCTCGCAGCGTTGAAGCCCCTCATGACTCTAACATGGCGATGCGTGAAAATATACAGCCGCCGCTCCGTGTTACTGAAAATACATAAATATAAATGTATGTTTCTCTCTTTCAGACCACACTGAGATCCCGCCCCCTCCCGACAAAGTGGCCCCGCCCCCGACGCTGCTCATCCAGGAGGAGATTTGTTCTGAGATCTGTCAGTCGACAGAGCACTTCACCCAATCGCTGGGCGGCCTCTCTGAAGTCCCGCCTCCCTCACCCTTCTACACCAACAGCTGCTGCCAGACCTCACCTGAGCCCGCAGGTGAGCTGCTGCACCTCTTCAGTCACCTTTTTTATCGGTGCGGATTTATGTCCTGAAAAGTGGCTGCTGGTGTCCACGACAACGCACCGAACATTTTAGCGGCGCGTAAACTGGGACAGTACACTAGAAAGTATATAGTGTACACCAGAGAGTATCTCGTGTACACCAGAGAGTATGTCGTCCCCTTAGAGGCTCCGTAGTTTCGGATGTTAGTTTGATCGTTGCCCAAAGGTTTAACTATTTGAAGTACTATTACTAAGTATACTAAGTACTATTTGATTTGGTTTAATGGTTATAATGAAAGTACTATTTGATTTGGTTTAATGGTTATAATGAAAGTACTATTTGATTTGGTTTAATGGTTATAATGAAAGTACTATTTGATTTGGTTTAATGGTTATAATGTCCGTTCCTCTGACATGTTTCTGTGTTCGTGTTCCAGGGTTAACGATGAAGACGCTTCTCCTTTTCATCTTCGCCATCTTCATCTTCACCGCTCTATACTCAGGGTAAAACTTCATTTATTAATCAGATAATCTGTGTAAGTACTTATTTTCACACACTAACACACATTAATACTGACAGTACACAGCTCTTCAAGCTCTTTACATTATTCTAATCATTTACTGAATAATCAACCTGTAGGGGGCCGAAGCGGGAAAAGTTCTCCACGTGAAATGTTTCTGACTCTTTCTTGCTGCAGGTGTCTCTTGTGGAGCGCGAGCGTCACATCCACCGTGTTCATGACGATCTCAACATGTATGCGTAAGTATCTCATAAAGTTCAACAGTTTTATGTTTCCGTCGGTCATGATGGACCTCGGTGTTTTCCCGGTTTGTGGAAGATTTAGCTGCACAGATCTGGCGGAGGGTTTTAGGGGTCTTTCCCCAAGACGATGAAAGAAACGTGTACATTTACATACATGTTGGCCGTTATTATTGGAAAAGCTAGAGCACTTAATAAATAAATGACTCTCAAAAGCTTAAAAACAAAACTTGCTAAACAATCAGTTGATCTGAGAAAAGTCTTTTAGTGCGTTTGATACGTTTTTGGCGCTTGTTACATTCATTTAGCAAACGTCTCAGGTGCTGCCAAAACGTCTCAGGTGCTGCACCTAAAGGCTCTGACCACCAACCAGACGGCTCTGACCACCAACCAGACGGTTCTGACCCACCAACCAGACGGCTCTGACCACCAACCAGACGGTTCTGACCACCAACCAGACGGTTCTGACCACCAACCAGACGGTTCTGACCACCAACCAGACGGCTCTGACCACCAACCAGACGGCTCTGACCACCAACCAGACGGCTCTGACCCACCAACCAGACGGTTCTGACCACCAACCAGACGGTTCTGACCACCAACCAGACGGCTCTGACCACCAACCAGACGGTTCTGACCACCAACCAGACGGTTCTGACCACCAACCAGACGGTTCTGACCCACCAACCAGACGGCTCTGACCCACCAACCAGACGGCTCTGACCACCAACCAGACGGTTCTGACCACCGACCAGACGGCTCTGACCACCAACCAGACGGTTCTGACCACCAACCAGACGGCCGACCGGCGGCAGTAAAGCCAGTCGGACTGATCAGTCTCCCCGAGTCGGTCCAAAAAGTTCCTCAGAACACACCGAAGAGACGCCGACTTGAGCGTACGTTCTGCACGTGCGCGAGACGTAATACGTCTCCATAACAGCAGTTTAAAAGATCTTCATCAGATTTTGAGAGCCGTTCGTCACGCTTTCTCGGCACGGAACACACCGACCAGACTCGAGTCACCGACCTCGCCAGACTGTCAGACGGCCGACCGTCAGGTTGGTGGATCAGCGCCTTTAAGACCTATAATGGCAGGGAAAAGACTGGATCTGTTGCAGAATTGTTCCTGCATAGACAAAGTTTTGGCGTCCCCGAAAAGAGAGTTTAGCCATCGCCAAAGGAAAATCATGAGCTCATCATGAGTGTTGACGGGATCTCCGTTTGCATCGTCACGCTGTACCGGACTCTCTTGGTGTCATGGCTAATAAAAACTTGTTTCTCATCTCTTTCAGTTCTGACCAAGTCGGGCCCGATGGGCGAGTGGAGGAGGGCGAAGACGGAGGTGAGTCCAAAATTCAAACAAGTTTCTCTTAATTTTGTCGACTGGCAGCGAAGAAACAACTCTAAGGCTATGTTCACACTCGGCGTCTTTTTTACAAGAAAAATGTCAGTAGGGCGCTTTTATAGTAAAACAATAAATAAAGACAAGATGGCAGCGTTTTGGTTCCAAAAAGCAGCCGAGAGCGTCTTTTGTTGCTATAACAACAGCTGGAGAGAACAGATGGAGAGAGAGAGACAGAGAGATGAGAGAGAGAGACAGAAAGATGGAGAGAGAGAGACAGAGAGATGGAGAGAGAGAGAGAGAGAGACAGAGAGAGAGAGGGAGAGAGAGGGAAAGACAGAGAGAGGGAGAGAGAGAGAGATGGAGAGAGAGAGAGAGAGATGGAGAGAGAGAGAGAGATGGAGAGCGAGAGAGATGGAGAGAGAGAGAGAGAGATGGAGAGAGAGAGAGAGATGGAGAGCGAGAGAGAGAGAGAGATGGAGAGAGAGAGAGAGAGAGAGCGAGAGAGAGAGAGGTGCTAACGGTCATATCATGTAACTCGCTGGGCTCCGACTACATTTTTTCGTGTTGTTATGGAAACGACAGGTCTGGCTACTCCTCTTCTCATTGGTCGGCTGTCAAAAAAAGTGTTTGTTTTTTTCAGAAAAGTAGAATTTTTTTCAACTTCAGAAAGCTCTCAGGACTTTACTGAAAACGCAGTTTACTCCACGCTGGGATGATGATGTAAAACAGACGCCAACTGTGACCGTAGCCTCACCGACCACGTGATCTGTGTTTCAGGATATCACGTCGAGAAACGAGTGAGAAGCAACAGAATCCAAAAGTCTGCGATGTGAAACTGGAAGAGTGCCAGAGAAGCTCTGACGGACTCGGTAGAAATGTCTCAATAACTGTTAAAGTTCCACTGAGCTCCGGAAATCCTTTCACAGCTACACCTGTCGGCTACACCTGTCGGCTACACCTGTCGCTACACCTGTCGCTACACCTGTCGGACGCGTTCTGAACGGAAACATAAACGTGTTGCTGCGCTGAGATGCGTTGACAACTTAAATCCAAAGCAAAACAGCGAGAAGATCAACAGTTTTAAAGGTGAAACTGAGACTTTGTTTCTGATGTTGATTCATGTTTTAATAATGTTGTAATGAGGATACATTGCTGCAGCTTAAAGGTGCAGTAGGTAATACTCCTAAAATACTTCTAAAACTACCTTTCTGTCATATATCTGCTGAAACTGACCCGATGTTCCAGTAGAACTACATGAAGCAGGTCATTTAATATAAATCCAGCTCCTCTGGCTCCACCTACAGCCTGGAGGGGGATTTACACAAATCCACCGCTCCCTGTTCAGATGCACCAATCAGGGCCAGGGGGGGTGTCTAACTGTTCAGATGCACCAATCAGGGCCAGGGGGGATGTCTAACTGTTCGGATGCACCAATCAGGGCCAGGGGGGGGATGTCTAACTGCATGTCGATCACTGCTCATGCATAGCATTAATTCTCCCTTGTGGGGGGAGGGGCTTAGGAGACCGTTTTGGGCTTTAGCAGAAAGGGGGGGAGGGACTGAGAAGTTGTTGATGTTCAAATTTTTGGCCTAAGTCCTGGATCTTCACCTACGGCACCTTTTAAGTTTTAATAATGTTTGAACCATAAAACGTTGCACCAGCTTCATGCTTTGGATTGGATTTTGGATTTTGAGTCTAAACGTGTAAAAGCAGAATCAGACGGCGTGTTAGTTGTTAAACAGCTGAAGGAGCTCATTAACGGTGACTTAAGTTACTGTCGTTAAGCTAGAAAAGTATTCATATCAAATATAAAAAATCCAAATGTAACTTGTGTATTTTTTAAGTATATATACGTGAATCTGTCTTTTGTTAAGAGCTGAACTTTTTTCTGGCTTTTTTGGGGCTTTTCCAAAGTAACCAAACAAGAGCGGCGCTGTGAAGCCTCACTTCTTTTCAAAATAAGAGCTGTGACTTTTTACTAGAAAAATATATTAAAAAAAAACAAATGCACAACACACCTGAAGTTGTAGTTGATCTACCTGGTAACCACGGGAAGATAAGCGCTGTTTTATTTTACAGAGGAAACTGAATGAAGACTTTTATTCCAAAATGAAACAACACAAACAAACAAAATTTGTAAATGAAAAGCTGCACCGGCTCAGATTTTATTGTGAATTTCCAGGATAGAGTTCTGATAACAAAGGGTTTTGTCGGTACAAAACAATAATTCATGATGTCAGTAAATGCATCATAAGAAAGAGATGTTTAGTTTGTTAAAGTGTAACTACTGGACCCGATGTTGTTCGCTAAACCCACCAGACTCCATGTAAATAATCAGGACTTTTAGCATCGTAAAGCACACTTCATTCAAAGTCGACAGAAACAAAATCAAACTATGAGAAGCCGTTTTGGGTCGTCTTTCCACTGTTCCAACAATCACAACTCTAGTTTTGGTTGAAGTAAAGACATAGTTTACTGATTTACATGTGAGAATATGTTGGCTCTATACACGCTAAAAGTAGTGATTATTTAAATGGAGTCTGGTGGGTTTAGCGCTAGCGACTTCAGAGCTGTTTCTGGTTAAACAGAAAGGTCTCAAAGAGGTTTTAAAGGTCTATCTCTGTAGGGATCCATCCCATAATGTTGTCAGACACTCAGAATATTAATCTGTCTGTCAGCGACAAAAACAGAACTTTTAGTGGATCAAATTGACCAAAAACCCAAAAGGGTTACACGGCTGCCACATTTATATAACCTAACCTCATTCTGATGAATTCATACTGATAGTTAAAATGAATCAGATGCCTTTAAAATAAAATAAACTTGATGAATAAAGTCAGAAGATGATATAATACAGTTTTTATAACGTTCTCTTGTGCAGCTACGTATATATATATATATATATATATATATATATATATATATATATACATACATACATACATACATACATACATACATACATATGTATGTATATATGTATGTATAAGGAAATTAAAGTCATGAATCTTCTGTATTTTAAATAACAATCTTCTCATTCAGGTTCACTTGTTCTCTGCAGCATTTTAAAACTCTTCAGCGGTCAAAGTGCCTTTCTATCAGCCAGCAGTGCAGAAACACAGAATAATAATAATAATAATAATAATAATACAGGACAGGGTCATGTTGCAGACCTGCTCCAGCGTTACGTGGAGATACTTCTCAGTGTTTTTATATCAGAAATATGGGACGTTGAAATAAGTGCCAAAAATGTCAAAAAACAGCGACGAAAATGTTAAACAAAGTGACGAAACGTTGGGACGAGTGTTGAAAAAAGCGTGAAAAACAACCACAAAACCTTCAAAATCACTGTAAGAAAATGTCAAAAAAGTTTGAGAAAGCGCCCAAAACTTCAAAATAGTGACAAAAACGTTGGAAAATAAGCGACAAATCGTCAGATAAAGCAACAAAAACAACAGAAAAAGTGATAAAAATGTTGAAAAAACCCACAAAAAACAACAAGTGTTTTTTTTCATAGTCGCGGTGAAGACAACACACAGTTATATGAACGCTCGCTGTCTCTGATCGGTGGCACTTTTAAAGTCCATGTGTGAACTCGTTTTGACGTTGGGGACGAACTCCACCCAGCTGGCGCCACGGGCAGGAAAACACGCCACGGGCAGGAAAACACGCCACGGGCAGGAAAACACGCCACGGGCAGGTAAACACGCCACGGGCAGGTAAACACGCCATGGGCAGGAAAACACGCCACGGGCGGGAAAACACGCCACGGGCAGGTAAACACGCCACGGGCAGGTAAACACGCCATGGGCAGGAAAACACGCCACGGGCAGGAAAACACGCCACGGGCAGGAAAATACGCCACGGGCGGGAAAACACGCCACGGGCGGGAAAACACGCCACCTCGAGTCAGGTCTGCTTCTACGTGAACGTTTATACTTCACATCTTACTCTTGTACTTTCTGAGGGAGCAATAATTATAATAATAATTCCAGAAAATGGAAGAAACTTAACTTTGAGCTGTGAGGCGGAGCAACATTTTGGGATCAGGGAGATAATCGTTAAAGTCACAATCGTTCTTCATGTCGTAATAGACGTAAAGTCTGTATGGATCAGTTATCGCTCGGTGAAAACACAAATACATGTTTTATCAGAAGAAGTGAGGCAGGAAGCTGCGACTAAGACACGTAAAACAAAAAGTTCTGTATGACTTTATAACGTTTGTCGTGTTTGGGCCTCAAACTACGCCGAGCCTGCAGCAGGAAGAGATGAATCATGAATCAGCTCTTTCTGAGTGAAATGTAAAGTTGTAAATGTGTGTTTTTGTGAACTGAACTTCAGTGACTTGGAGTTTTATCTTCATGTTCCAGATCGTCTGAATGGATTAGGAAAGAATAAAATCTGTTCATGTCACGTTTATGTCTAACAGGAACAACCGGTCCTCCAAACCATACGGCGATATCGCCCGTTTGTCATCGACTTATGTCCCGTTTTTCCGGGGCGGACAGACTCAAGAATTATCGTAAATACCAGATTTCTGTAAACACTGTTTTTTGAGTTATAATCACGACCGGGGGAAAACTTTGATGTTTACGACTTGGCGCTAAATAATACGGACGTGCCTGGATGCCTCACGTTAACCACAGTCTGTCTTCAGGTAATTAAACCCAAATTTAATGGATGTATTTTTTAGCTAAACTTGTTAGCGTGAACACAAGTCGTAATAAACACGGGAAGCTTTTCCGTCGCTGCCGTCCGCCGTATATGACGTAAACGTGGCATCAGATGTGTAACATGACGCGTTAACATCCAGTCACACCAGACAGTGACTCAGCAAGATTAATGTGTGTCTTAGGGCTAATAAAGTTACTGTAACTGCCAAGCTAGCTGCTGACATGCTAGCGGGATCATATGTTTATTCAAATGTAGCAAAGAATTAGACAAATTAACAACATTTCGCCCCTTTTAAATTCTGGTGTGACTGGCCCTTTAAGAGTCACATGTCTCTTTGTTTACGTGTGATTACACGTTTCTGAATCGTCCGTTGTATTCACTCAAAGTGCCAAATGTGTGGAAATGTGACGATTCAGGAAATGATAAAACTTTATCAATGAACAAAACTCTATCTATATTACTAATATTTTTAACACAGCTCTGCATGACTTAGCATTTAAAGCTGCACTTATCAATATTTTATATATGAACAAATGATGTGAAAGATCCTGAACTCTGCAGCTCTGAGAAGCTTTATTTTAGCTCTAGTTTTGGGCTTATGGCTAAAGAAATATAATATATATATACAGTATATATGTTATATATAATATATGTATACTGTATATATAATATACTGTATATATATTATATATAATATAGAAGATGTTTTTCTCAGGCTTGGTGGAGACGAAAGCGGAGCTAAAAGGAAAGCGAATATTGGATTCATAAGAGGCACGTTCAGTCTCAGTTTCTCCTGTTGTCATGGTAACTCTGCTGTTGTCATGGTAACTCTCCTGTTGTCATGGTAACTCTCCTGTTGTCCGGTTCCGTACGACGCTCTTCACAAGTTAAATACATCATCAGTTCACTGTTTTCATTGAATTTGGGTGTTTTATTAAATTTTATAGCATGTAAAGAAAAATGTACAATAGAAAGTTGAAAAATGTAGGAAAGAAATGTCAAAAAGTCGAAAAAAGTGACAAAAATGTTGAAAAAAATTGACAAAAATTTTGGCAAAATCTTCAAAAATGTCAAAAAAGCACCGAAACATATTGACAGAAACTTGCTAAAAAATTGCATAAAACATCAAACATTCACTGAGAGTAGAGATCTGATCTTCTTCTGTTGTACTTGTGAAGCGCGTTGCATGGAATCATCCGTCCGTGTTATTATTGGGTAATTAAAATGACATCGTTAAAAATAAACCCGTGTTTCTGATATAGACATTTAGACAACGGGTCACATTTCACTCGAAGACAACACGGTTAAATAAACGTTTTGCTACGTCGTGTCGGGACTGAACGCTCCAACTCCCAATGAGACGTTTAAATAACACGCCGGCTCTTCTGCCCCCTGGTGGCCAAAAACATTCTGATGCAGCTTTAAACTATCAGTGTTAAAGGTCGGTTTCTGCTGTTATATCTGTCATTTTGCACAAGACTGAATGTGTCTGTTACAAAAACACATTTAATATGAATCATACCTTTAGATAAGCTCTTGTTTGTGATGTACTGTACATATATATACATATCTATATACATATATATACATACAGTATATATATTCTTTTCCATTGACTGCACTTGTTTCCAAAGATGGAGATGTGATACTCTTGTGATGGCACTTATTAAATCTGTTGTTTTTAATCCACTGTGATGTTCTCATGTTATAAAAGTCTGAAAAATGTAAAAAATTAAACTCCAAAAACACGAAAAACTAGATTTTTAGAAGTTTAGACATTAAAGAAGATTATTGGTCTGATGAATAAATCAATGTGACAAAATGCTTTCCTTCCAGTGTTCGTCACTGTGATTAAATCACTAAATTGTCTGAATTTTGCAACGTTTGGATGGCGAGTACTCGCCCTTTTGGGCCGGTTGATGGCGCCGTGTTTTGAGATTAACTTTTTACAGTGTTCTGCATATTGTCAGATATTTTCCAGTGTGTTTAATGTTGATCATCATTTATCATTAAATCCTGTTATAAACACAAACGGTGTATTTCTGTTATGTGTATGTTTCTGTTTATTTCAGAGCTTTTTTATTTAACCTTTATTTATCAGGTAAGTGGATTGAGAACAACTTGTCATTGTCAACGAGGACCTGATCACATTCCCACAGCTCCCCATTCATACTGGAAGCTGCCCAGTCCAACCACAGTCTGACCTGCTGCCACTGAGCAGCTCCACTGGAGCCGTTGGAGGTTAAGGTGCCTTGCTCAAGGGCTCCTCAGTGGTGGTGATGAGGGGGGGACAAGAGCTGCTCTTTCACTTGTTATCCTGTCGGTCTGGGGATTGAACACAAGCTCGCTTCATCTAACCTCTAGACCACCACTGCCACCTTTTGGGGGGGGGGGGGGGGGCTCAGCCTGGAAACAGTGCCTTGCCAAAGTGTTAACCTACATAGCTTTGTTTCAACATTAGGAGGGACACGTTATAACGGGGGGGACACGTTATAAAGGGGGGGGGGGGGGGGTGTCTGGTGGTCTGGAGCGTTTGACAGTTTGGTTAAAAGAAACCCAAATTTCTGATATAGAAACGTTTTGAAAATGGGTCAAATTAGCCCCGAACACAACAGGAGAGTTAAAGTATTATCATTATTATTATTATTATTAATAATAATTAATTAATCTGCTGTATTGTTCAAATCTTTCTGCAGATTCTAACCCTCACACGTGTTTCAGGAGGTTTTTTTTGAGGAATTGTGCGTCTTAACAACAAATATTTGCTTGCCACAGCATTTAAAATCTTTTTTTAATAAAGATTGCTTTTTGGGGGCATTTTTACCTTAAATCATCAGCTTATATATGAAAGAGGAGGGGGGGGGAAGACATGCAGGAAACCCGTCCCTTTCCGAGGTGATATAGTTCCGCCCACCTGTCAATCATGACTGAGGGCCCGCCCCTTTCCGAGGTGATATAGCTCCGCCCACCTGTCAATCATGACTGATGGCCCGCCCCTTTCCGAGGTGATATAGCTCCGCCCTTCAGGCGTGTGGCGCTGTTTTCCCCCCAACCACACCTGACCAGAGAGAGGACTGACGTGAGTTTAATCTCTTCTTCTTCTTCACCTGTTTCTTTTATGTTTTCGTCACATTGAACATTTTGGCTGAACTCTGATAGTTGTTTTGTTGATGACAAATTGTTAGAGTTCCTGTTTAAAGAGAAACTGTGGAGACACACACACACACACACACACACACACACACACACACACACACACACACACACACACACACACACACACACACACACACACAGGTGTTGTCACTCAACACACACACACACACACACACACACACAGGCAGGGCATGAAATTAACACCCGCCCACCCGCCAAATGCGGGTGAATTTTGCAATTGGCGGGTAACACTGTCAATCTACCTGCCACATTGGCGGGTAGCCAATGAGAATTGAGTGATTCAGACGCGCAACTATTGGTAAGCAGGGTACGCGGTTGCTTACGGGCCCAGACCAATCAGGGGCCTGCATCACTGGAAGACATTGATTGACAGCCGGGGCCCCCTATCGCATTTGCATTACTCGCGACAATCCCAGCAGTCCCACGTGCAGCCACTGACCAATCGGTAGTGAGAACGGGTCAAATTCATTTCCTTGTTTCTGATAACGAAGGCAAGACGTGTGTGACTCGAACATTTCACATTTACCAACAAAACGTACAGCGACAGACCGTGCAGAACATGTCAGACCGTCCTGCCAACCGGTAGACATTTTAACATCAATGTAGCTGTAGCGATGTTTCACTCTGAAAGCTGCTGCCGTTTCAGTCCTGTCCTGGGCTGTTGCTCCATTTCCCCCGCGACGCGCGCGCGCACACACACACACACACACACACACACGGACACAATCACACGGTGAATGCAGGAAAAAACGGAGATGAGACGTACATAATAACCTAAATTGAGGACAGCTACGCTCATTATTGTAAGTGCAATAAGTTAAAGTCCAATAAGTAGCTACTCAAACCGTATGAATGTGTGTCCCAGACCAGGATAGAAAATTAACTAACAGAGTAAAGATCAACAAGCCACTGACACATAGGCCTACTGTATGTTCAAATTTGATTAGTTCAATAAATTATTATGTTTTGCCTTAATACACAGGCTACGATGAATAGGACAGGATAGGATCAGAGAGAGACACAGTAATTCCTGTTTTTCACCTTTATGAGGCAAAAAAAAAATCTGGCTGGTAAAAAGTCACTGTGGCGGGTGGATTTTTTAATCCACCCGCCACAGTGGCTGGTGGTCAAAAAAGTTAACTTCATGCCCTGCACACAGGTGTTTTCACTCACACACACACACACACACACACACACACACACAGGTGTTTTCACACACACACACACACACACACACACACACACACACACACACACACACACACACACACACACACACACACAGGTGTTTTCACTCACACACTTGTTGTTAAAGTTGATTTTTTTTTCTTCAATGCTTTTGTGTTTTTTTGACGTTTTTGGCCCTTTTTCTAAAGTTGGTCTCTTGGTGCAGGACACATTACAGCTCTCATTGTTATTGGTAGATGAAATGTGATGTAATAAGTTACCATCTAAGCTCCCCCCCCCCCTTCAATCAGCCAGAACAACTGAAATCACCTGTTTCATTTTCTTATGACGATCTCACACCAAACACCTTTTCAAGTGATTCCTCCTTCTCAGACTAATGTCCAATACTATCTGAATGAATGAAACCCTGAGTCGGGGGGGCTCCCGTTGTCTCCATGGGGCGGGGGGGGGGGGGGCGCTCCAGTTGTCTCCATGGGGGGGGCGGCCTCCCGTTGTCTCCATGGTTTGGTGTACGGTCATTAAACTCAGTGTCAGTCAGTCTTTGTCCCGTCTGGACGTTCAGACTAAATCATACATGTTTCATATTATCCTGTTTTAAGTCTTGGTAGTGAAGTTACATCACGTGAATATTGTCAACAACCAATGGGTGCTCTCCCTCCAGAGTTGGCTTATAAATCATTGCAATACGTCAGTGTTAATGCATCTGTGTTTAGTCCCTCGCAGCAGCACTTTGTTGGCCTGATTACAGACGTAACATGTAAGGGCGGAGCTGTATAACAATGTATTTCTCAAATAAAAAAATTCAAAGTGCTCTCCCAAATATCTATGTGGATAGTTATATGATCCAAAATGTGGAAGAAGTTAAATACCTAGGTGTGATCTTGGACCCTGTACTAAATTTTAAAAACCATGTTAAAAATTGAAATTTAATATTGCTAACTACCAGCACATCAGAAGCTCTTTATCATTGGAAGCAGCAAAATCTTATTTTAATGCAATGATTTTATCGCATATATTGTACTGTATGTCATCATGGTCTCAAGCCCAAACAACTGTTTTGACCCCTCTTAGATCATTACTTAATCAGGCTTTGAAAATCCTAGACAAAAAGCCTAGACGGCACCACCACTGTAATATACTTGAGAAGTGCAGTATATTAAGTTTTGATAACCTGATCAGGTATTCTGATATTCGTTTGGTTCACAAAATTCTTAATGATGCCGCTCCACCCCCTTTAAAAACATGTGTACAGCTCCGCTCTGAGCTGACAGACGGAGCCTTGAGGTCTGTATCCAGGGCTGGTTGCAATGTTCCCAAAAGAAAATCTGTTTTTTCTCAATCAGCCTTTTCTATAAAGCTGTCAAATAATGGAATGGGCTTCCTAACATTTTAAAGAACATCTCAAATTTTAAAAGCTTCTCGCGGGCAGTTAAAAACTTGCTTTTAGACCCCCAGACCTGCTCCCACTAACGCTCTTTATTCCATTGTTGTGTATATTTGTGTATTGCACCTTTGGTGTAAACAGACTATTTATATTGTATTAACTGTCTTTGTTGTAATGTTATGTCTATTGTTTTTTGTCATGTACTTAACTCTGTTATGTCATTTTAATTGTGGAGGACTACAGATGGAAAGTAGCATAATGCTAAATCTGGTGCAGCCATCTTTTTAATGTAACTGCACATTGTCCTGCTAAATCAACTTAAACTTAACTTAAACATCTGCAACATCTGCAACATCTGCAACATCTGTAACATCTGCAACAGCCTCGTGAAGCCCCCAAAAGTTCTCAGCCTTCATAGAAGAGATAAAAACATCGAAAAAAGTGATTTCCTGTCAATGATACCCCACCCCCCCCCCCCCCCCCATAAAGCATTCACACAAACAAAATCAATTTGTTTTATTTTCATAAAAACAAACATTTAAAATGTTTATTAAAGATCAGGAATGAAGTTGGTAGTGAAAGTATAAAATAATATTAATCATTGATCAGTTTTGGCAGTTTTATCACACAAACTATTTAGTCGTCTGAGGACACAGAGCAGCGATTAGTATGGAAGGGAGGAAGGGAAGGAAGGAGGGAGGGAAGGAAGGAGGGAGGGAGGGAGGGAAGGAGGGAGGGAGGGAAAGAAGACGGGAAGAAGACGAGGGAAGGAAATAAGGAGGGAAGGAAATAAGGATGACTGAAAAGAGGCAAGGATGGAAAAGAAAAGGAAGGAAGTATGCAGGGAAGACGGAAGGAAAGGAAAGAAAGGATGAAATAGTTGGAGATTTATGCTGCGTTCCAGACACAATTTTTAGCCCATAAGTCACGACTCACGACCTTGTAGTGTTCCATGCAAAGTCACCACAAATCCTTCTAGCTAGCATTAGCTAGCGGCTACCTAGCGTTGACGTTAGCTAGCGCTAGCTGATACTAGCGATTTCTAGTCGGCGACATATTTAGGGCTTCATTTAATAAACATAACCTGTAGTAGTACACAATCGTATGTGTATTGTTTTGATTACAATGTGAAGAATTACTTCACGTTGCCTATTCATGTCTATTTATCACCGTTAATCACCGGCGTCTGTGCAGCATCAACGGGGGTCGCCATTGTTGTTTATGTGTGTGTAACTGGGAGAACAACGATCTGGTACGAGGTCACGGGTAGTAAGTTACGGGTTGGACCGGCGTTCCAGGGAACTTTCACGGGAAGGTTGTGAAAACACGGGTTACAGGATGCCTGGAACGCAGCATTATCTAATAGTTGACAACTAATCGATTCATCTTTGCAGATTTTATGTAAGCTTTTAAGTCAGTATGTAAGGAGGGAAGTACGTAAGAAAGGAAAGAAATGCAGAGACGGAAGGAGGGATGAAAGGAAGGAAGGAGAGAAGGAAGGAGGGATGAAAGGAAGCAGGATTGTTTCGTGTCCCAGAGGAGAGAAGAAACTAGAAAATATTCACATTTAACGAGCTGGAATCAGAAGTTTTCCTGTTTTTAATTAAAAAATGACTCAAACTGATGAATCATAAGTTGACGACTAATCGATTCGTCTTTGCAGCTCTAGTTGTCAGTTCTCTGACGTACAGTGAACCGTATTATCTACAGTGACTCAGCATAAGTCTACTAAAAAGATCTTAATGCCTTAATTAAAAAAATAGGAAAAATCCATCCTTTAAGGACACCAATTTACTTTTTGAATGAATAATGTATCGTAAATAATTAAATGTTCTTCCTTAAAATACAGGGGGCATCAGTCAGTACACTCCTATGTTAAATTCCCATAGAGGCCGGCATGCTTTTATTTTGAAAGGCCAGGTATTTGATGGATCCAGGATACTATGCATCCTGATAAAGTTCCCTTGGCCTTTGGAATTAAAATAGACACACATCATCACATAAGGAAGAACATTTATTTGTTTACGATACATTATTCATTCACGAAGACAGTTGGTGTCCTTAAAGGTCAGATTATTATTTGACAGGACAGCTAGGTGAGAAAGAGGCGAGAGTGGTTGGGGGAGAGACATGCAGGAAATCATCTCAGGTTGGACTCGAACCCTGGACCTCTGCGTCGGGGCATAAACCTCTCAGTGTATGGTGCACCTGCTCCACCACTGAGCCAACTGGCCACTTATTCTTCTTTTTAGTCAACTTGAGCACGGGTGTGTAAACGTATGCAAGCCACTGTATTTGGCTCCTGTAAGATTAGGGGTCCCCCCCCCCCCCCCTCGGTCACTGGACCGTTGGAGCGAAGCGTTTCTCCCCGGCGTGCACGGTGATGTGGCGCCGCAGGTGGCCTCCCGAGATGAACGTTTTCCCCGCAGAAGGAACACCTGAACTGTTTGCAGTCCGTGTGGACGCTCATGTGCACCTTCAGCGAGCCCGACTGGGCGAAGCGCTTCCCGCAGTGCACGCAGCCGTAGCGCTTCTCTCCGGTGTGGACGCTCTGGTGGCGCTTCAGGTTGCTGGAGTCGGAGAAGCGCTTGCCGCAGAGCGCGCAGACAAACGGCTTCTCGCCCGTGTGGACCCTCATGTGGGTCTTCAGGTTCTTTAGGCAGGCCAGACTTTTCCCGCAGAAGTTACAGACAAATGACTTTCCGCCGCCGTCCTCCCCCCTGCTGTGGCCGACGCCGTCCCGAGGTCGCCATTTGTCCCTTCTGATGAAAGCGTTGAGTCTTCCCGCCATCTCTTTCCTCGCAGGAAGCTGCGGCTCGACTGCAGGCGGCGGCGGCGGCGGCGGCGGCGGCAGCGCCCTCTGCTGGCTGTTGTAGAGACCTGCAGCCTGCTGCTCAATCAGAAAAATCAATAAAGTTTTATTCAAAGTGCTGCTAAGGCCTGGAACAGTTGGAACATAAATAATGAACATAAATAATGTCTAATCCCAATTAGTTTTTTACATAATAGACGTGGTCGGCATTACTGGGAACACCCACCACTACTAGCGGCAGACAGACTCACCTCGCTGACGGGGAAAGGGAAGCTGCCTAAATCAGTCGCAGCGGACGCACTCACGCCGGCGTTCAACGCGTACGAGCAGCCGGGATCCTCGCTCAAAGGATTCTGGGTAGCGAGGGAGCCGTGTTGGAGCTGCGGCTCGTACATCAGACAGTCATAACCGCTGGTTTCTGACTTCTGGCTGCAGTTCAGGGTTTGCTGGACGTCCCCGCTCACCCACGGCTGAGACGGAGCACTGTCTTCCTCTGCTACTTCCTGTTTGGTCGGCGGGGGCGGGGCTTCCGTCTCGGCCGTCTGTCCGTCAACAACGCGACAAAACTCTTCTGGAGAGAAAGAAAAAGCAGAATATTGCACCTTTTTTATAATATTTCTATAAATGTATAAACTTGTAAATTCAAAACCAGTAATGGTACAAAAGATAATGCTTTTATTTTGAAAGGATCAGATCACCGCCTCCATCTTTTACAGTATCGGCTACTTACAGACTTTCAAATGAAACAGATTTCAAATGCGCTCATCTTTAAAGGAACACGCCGACTTATTGGGACTTTGTCTTATTCCCCGTCTCCCCCCGAGTTAGATAAGTCCAGACATACCTCCTCATCTCCGTGGTCCTAACTCTGTCTGACACACCCACCGCTAGCCTAGCTTAGACCAGATCCTGGAGGTAACCGGCTCCATCTAGCCTAGCTTAGACCAGATCCTGGAGGTAACCGGCTCCATCTAGCCTAGCTTAGCACAGATCCTGGAGGTAACCGGCTCCATCTAGCCTAGCTT
The DNA here is from genome assembly GCA_023631565.1 of Gymnocephalus cernua. Classification (NCBI taxonomy): domain Eukaryota; kingdom Metazoa; phylum Chordata; class Actinopteri; order Perciformes; family Percidae; genus Gymnocephalus; species Gymnocephalus cernua. Next base: position 37,289,483 of record CM042436.1, on the reverse strand, counting down.
AGACCAGATCCTGGAGGTAACCGGCTCCATCTAGCCTAGCTTAACACAGATCCTGGAGGTAACCGGCTCCAATTAGCCTAGCTTAGACTAGATCCTGGAGGTAACCGGCTCCATCTAGCCTAGCTTAGACCAGATCCTGGAGGTAACCGGCTCCATCTAGCCTAGCTTAGACCAGATCCTGGAGGTAACCGGCTCCATCTAGCCTAGCTTAGACCAGATCCTGGAGGTAACCGGCTCCATCTAGCCTAGCTTAGCTGCCCTTTGCTGCATGTCCTCCCCCGTCTCTCTCCCCCTTTCATGTCTATTCACTGTCACTATATAATAAAGGGGAAAAAGCCCCCAAAAATAATCTAAAAACCCCCACAAATGATCTGAATATGATCCCATGAAACACACGAATGGGGCGAAATATTTAATTTCACCGTTGGTGTGAACACGCCATCAGTCATCCAGGCCGTAGTTATGCCTCAAACAAACTCACAACTTTGAGCTAAATTTCCAGTAAAGCTGCCGTCTTCCACAGGATACAGTTAACCTAGAAGGGTTTTTATCTACATTAAGAAATGCATGTTTGTCCTGCTGGCAGGCCACAGCATGACGTACTGTTTAATTTGGCGTTATGGCCCAGATGTGGCCCTGAACTACTAGTAAACGTGTACTTACTGTCCTGCTCAGATTGGGACCAGGACTCGTGGTCGTCCTCCACTTTGATCACTGCGATGGTCAGCGTGGCCGACTCCCCTGCAGCCGCCGCACGCTGAAGTTTAGAGCAGAGGGACAGTTACAGCCGAGGCTTCTGTCTTAGGTTACGTCCACGCTGCTACGCTGCATTTGGAAGCTGTGAAAGCTGAAAACTGAAACTACAGAACACACTTTGGAGAAAGAACAACGGTGAAAAGTAAGAGCGACATAGAGGTGGAAGACAGACAGACAGAGAGAGAGAGAGAGAGAGAGAGAGAGAGAGAGACAGAGAGAGAGAGAGAGAGAGAGACAGAGAGAGAGAGAGAGAGACAGACAGAGAGAGAGAGAGAGACAGAGAGAGAGAGACAGACAGACATACAGACAGACAGACAGACAGACAGACAGACAGACAGACAGACAGACAGAGTGAGACAGAGAGAGAGAGACACAGACAGAGAGAGACAGAGAGAGAGAGAGAGACAGAGAGAGAGACAGACAGAGAGAGAGAGAGAGACAGAGAGAGAGATCGAGAGAGAGACAGACAGAGAGAGAGAGACAGAGAGAGAGAGAGAGAGACAGAGAGAGAGAGAGAGACAGACAGAGAGAGAGAGACAGAGAGAGAGAGAGACAGAGAGACAGAGAGAGAGAGAGAGAGAGAGACAGAGAGAGACAGAGAGAGAGACAGAGAGAGACAGAGAGACAGAGAGAGAGAGAGACAGAGAGAGACAGAGAGAGAGAGAGAGACAGAGACAGAGAGACAGACTACAAAGCATCCCCAGAGTTTTCAACCCAAACGGGGGCAGCAGTGTTTCCAAATGTTAAAGTACGCCGCGGTAGTCTGGACGCGAGGCGTAAACGCAGCAACAGATATTCATATTTAAATGAAAACGTAGCCGTGTAGATGCAGCCTGAGAGACAGAGAGGACATAAGAAGGAAAGCGTCCCCGACTCACCGTGCCCTGGGTGGCGTCTGGTCCAGAGTCTGAGGACGCATGCTCGCCGTCTCCGCGGCCCAGAGTCTCCGGGTCGGACGCTCGCCGCCGCGCCGCCTCACCTGGAGAACAGATTTAGTTCAACAGAAATGCAACAAATTAAATGTAGTTTGATATTATTTTATATGTCTTCATACAAAAACGTGCCTTCGCTTCAACAGCATTGATTGGTCGACTGGCACGTTAGGTACTGTAGGTTGTTGTTGGTCCACGTCTTTAATGTTGATCTCTGCCTGATGGCGGACCAACGCCTGCATGTAGCACGATTCCTATCAAGTTCCGTCTTCCTCTCGAGGTTATAAAAGCCGAAATGTGCCCAAACTCTCACCGAGAGCCTTCAACGAGGACGGAGCAGGTTGAATGATTCTTTCTGTGAGCTTTACTATTGTTTGCACCGAGTGAACTAGTTCTGCTGCACTCGTTCTTCTTCTGCTTATAACCAGGCGTCAGTGTGAACTCAACGCAGCGCCATCTATGGGAATTGTGAGCTAAACTCATTTCAGTACAATAGTATACACGCCATTACAAAACAACAACAAAAATAAAAAAATTGATTTTGAATCACGATACAAATGTGAATCAATTTGTTTTGCACACCCCTAATATTAAAGTGCCCATATTATGATAAAATCTATTTTTCTGGGATTTGGGGTGTTATTTTGTGTCTCTGGTGCTTCCACACATACAAACTTGTAAAAAATCTATCCATGTTGTTCTGAGTGAGATACGGTTTCTGAATGATTCCTGCCTTCAGTCTCTGGGTGAGCTGGTCAAAATCTGCACGGCTTTCTACGTCATCGATCTGCAGGACCGTCTACGTCATCGATCTGCAGGACCGTCTACGTCATCGATCTGCAGGACCGTCTACGTCATCGATCTGCAGGACCGTCTACGTCATCCATCTGCAGGACCGTCTATGTCATCCATCTGCAGGACCGTCTACGTCATCGATCTGCAGGACCGTCTACGTCATCCATCTGCAGGACCGTCTATGTCATCCATCTGCAGGACCGTCTACGTCATCGATCTGCAGGACCGTCTATGTCATCGATCTGCAGGACCGTCTACGTCATCGATCTGCAGGACCGTCTACGTCATCGATCTGCAGGACCGTCTACGTCATCAATCTGCAGGACCGTCTACGTCATCGATCTGCAGGACCGTCTACGTCATCCATCTGCAGGACCGTCTATGTCATCGATCTGCAGGACCGTCTACGTCATCGATCTGCAGGACCGCCTACGTCATCCATCTGCAGGACCGCCTACGTCATCCATCTGCAGGACCGTCTACGTCATCGATCTGCAGGACCGTCTACGTCATCGATCTGCAGGACCGTCTACGTCATAGATCTGCAGGGCCGTCTACGTCATCGATCTGCAGGACCGTCTACATCATCGATCTGCAGGACCGTCTACGTCATTTGTAAATGACTCAACATGCTATACTTCATATTCCAGGCCTATAGGTGGCGCTGTTTCTGCTACAGAAATTCACCAAAAACAGAGAAGAAGAGGCGGAGCATGCGCATAAAACAAACTTAGCCATCAAAGAAAAAAGCGACAAAAACATTGAAAAAGCTACAAAATCTAGGAGGGCCAAAATTTATTGTGAACCTAAATTGATATGCGGGCCGGATCAAAATCTGTGAGAGGCCGAGTTCGGCCCGCGGGCCTCGAGTTTGACACGTGTGCCTGAACTGAGAGAGACGGATCAGGACCCTACCACATATATTATATTAAACGAAGCTGCATATTAATCTGGTTCTACTGTTAGGGCAGCATAAAGCATTTATACCTTTTTTGCACAGAATACTCTATTCAAATAATAATAATTATTTCCTAATAATTGTTGGCATGATTTTATGAATCCTGTTTTAATGTTAAACATCCATGTGGAACAGTGAGTCCTTTGGGATGAACTGTACCTGTGGAGTCTACCTTAGACTACTTCACCTGTAGGCCAGTCAGCCTATCAGCAGAGGGGAGTTATATTAACTAATAATATGTTGGATTCATGTTAAGACTTGAAAAATCTTTAAACAATTAACAATAATTTGGAGGCCCCCCTGGAGTGACTCTGAGGACCCCCTGCTGAAGATCCCTGGTCTATGTGATACGCAGGTATACACAGATATAAGCAGGTATAGCAATATAAGCAGGTATATAAGCATACATGTACCCACTAAGAAAGCTCCAGGATTTCCATAAACCCTCTTAATGCCCAATGACACACAACGACATACTTTCCATTATAATTCTGATATATTCTGAATTGTCATCTGTGTTTTTTTACTAAAGTAGCCTACTGTACTTCAGTCCAAATGTTGAGGTACTTTACTTGAGTAAAAGACTCAAGTAAGTACTTTACTTGAGTAAAAGACTCAAGTAAAGTACAAGTACCTCAACATTTGGACCGCTGAGTATTATTACTAGTTTGACTCATTAATCTGCTGGTTACCACGGTTACCTGCAGGTGTCCCGCTCCGTCTTGGCCCGTTTCCAAGGTGATGAGCAGGCAGTGGAGCTCGAGCGCGGCCGTTACCTAGCAGCAGCGCGCAGCCGTTGGCCGCGGCCGCGCGCTGGGCGCTGGCGCGTGCGGCCCGGAGCTCCATGAGGCGCAGTTTTCTGCGCAGATTCTCGTTCTCTTTGCGGCTCCGCGAGACCTCGAGCTGCAGCCCCGAGACCTCGCTGTCCACGAGCTCGCAGATCTGCGCCACCGCCGCGTTGGCCAAAACCTCCACGATGGAGGCGAGCTGCGCGTGGAAGGCCGCGGCCGGAGACATGTTGTTAATAACCCGCCGCCGCGTTAATAACCCCAAAACACAACAGTCCAGATTACAGGCGCTCGTGACAGAGAGGGACACGCAGAAACGCACGCGCCTCAATGTAGATTTCCACCTGATGTAAACAGACCCGAGACAAACCAGGAAGTGATGCAGGGTAAACGGCCAGAGACGACCCAGAATGCGCATGTGCAAAGTAGCATATCATTTTACATTAGCTACGGAAGCCCATTCCTGCCAATGTGATGAGAGAAATCCTCTAGTCGAGGTCATTTTAATGAGAAGATTTCTATTATTATTATTATTATTATTTTGAGGCTTTAATATCTTTTATCTGACTAAACAAAATGACCGTAAGGAGAATCAGAACAATCTCAAATAGAAGCACCGGTCCAGTGACAGCCTTGGTTGTGTCTGATTGGTAGCGTGTAGCCAGCAGTGAACCAACTTGGTCATGTCGCTCCATTTCTATTGCATTGACGTTACAGAAGTCTCTCGTTAGCAGGTTCTTGTCGGCTACTTCACCCTCTAATCTACAACTGACATCAGTATTAATTATCATTAATAAGTTACTGCTATGTACTGTACCTCTCATTATTCTGTTATTAATAAGTTACTGCTATGTACTGTACTTATCTCATTATTCTGTGGTTAATAAGTTACTGATATGTACTGTACCTGTCTCATTATTCTGTGGTTAGGGTTAGGGCAACTCACATCAGGTAGTGACACCCCCAAATCTACACCTATAATTACACAGGAAGAGAACGTTCGCTAACTTCACGATTATTTATTAAGAAATAATGAGCCAAACTGAGGACAGTGTTTTAGCTTTTAATAAAGTTTTTACATGCAGAGACAGCACTCAGAAAAACTAAATTAGATGCTCGAATCTGCTGATTATTTCCTCAATTATTTGGTCTTTTAAGCCCAAAAGTCTGAACAACACAAACACACAAACAGATCTGGTTTACGAGAATCCGTTAACCCTCCTGATGTCCTCGGGTCTGATCCCATTTTCACGGTTTCTTTCAACCAAATTTAAAATAAAATAACGAGGATGGTTCCATACAACGGTATTCACAAGTACAATACATGATCAGTTCACTACTTTCATTGAATTTTGGGTGTTTTATTCAATTTTATAGCATGTAAAGAAAAACTGATAAAAGAACTTGTCAAAAAGAAGTGACAAAAACGTGGGAAAAGCTTTAAAAAAACGTCAAAAAAGCTAAATATAATATATATAATAAAATAAATGGATAAATATTGACCGTGTCAAAAAAAAGACAACCAAAAGTTGGAATTTTTCACTAAAGTTTTAATTTGACACAGATTATGAGGACGGTATATAATTGGTACAACATGTGAAAACAAACGTATAAATTAACATGTAGTTTCTTCAGTATGAAGGAAACGTTTGTTTTCCTTCTAAATTAAAATAACCAGAAACTCAGGAGAGAAGCGTTTACTAACGTAACGTTAACGTAACGTGTCGAGTGTTTGAGTAAAACACATTTTTAACAGAGCACACTTTGAATGTTTAAAACCTTTTTGTAAAACTGAATTACTCGTGAATGTTGAAGGGTAACTACTGATTTTTTCAACCTGGACCACATGTTCTTATGTTTCTGTGTTTAATGGCGCCGACCCACCAACCCGGTAACCGTCCGTCTGACAGTCTGGCGAGGTCGGTGACTCGAGTCTGGTCGGTGACTCGAGTCTGGTCGGTGACTCGAGTCTGGTCGGTGACTCGAGTCTGGCGAGGTCGGTGACTCGAGTCTGGTCGGTGACTCGAGTCTGGTCGGTGACTCGAGTCTGGTCGGTGACTCGAGTCTGGCGAGGTCGGTGACTCGAGTCTGGCGAGGTCGGTGACTCGAGTCTGGCGACGTCGGTGACTCGAGTCTGGCGAGGTCGGTGACTCGAGTCTGGCGAGGTCGGTGACTCGAGTCTGGCGACGTCGGTGACTCGAGTCTGGCGAGGTCGGTGACTCGAGTCTGGCGAGGTCGGTGACTCGAGTCCGGCGAGGTCGGTGACTCGAGTCCGGCGAGGTCGGTGACTCGAGTCCGGCGAGGTCGGTGACTCGAGTCTGGTCGGTGTGTTCCGTGCCGTCGTCAGTCGGAGGAGCCGTCGGCCTTCATTTGGGACGATTTGACTTGTTCAGTTGGGGACACGGCCGTCTGGACTCACCTGGTACCGGTGCTAAAGCGGTACTTTTTTAAAACTGTGCCGGTGCCTCAACGGTGCCTGAACCGGTACTTTTTAAGAAAGTAAAAAAAAAAAAGAAAGAAGCTACTAACCAACAGTCTGCGACAGTTAAGAACACATTGTTTATTACTAAGGCCATATGGTCAAAATTAAATGAATTAATAGTGATGTAATAACTATAACTTATAATACACAATAACTTATTTCACCAGTAAATTGCTGTTGAACGACAAAAACAACCACCAGATGGGAAAAGGGTATTTTACAATAACTTTGAATGCACCGCGAGCCTGTATGTTACCAGTTTCAGTGAATGCACCACGAGGCTGTAGGTTACCAGTTTCAGTGAATGCACCGCGAGGCTGTATGTTACCAGTTTCAGTGAATGCACCGCGAGGCTGTATGTTACCAGTTTTAGTGAATGCACTGCGAGGCTGTAGGTTACCAGTTTCAGTGAATGCACCGCGAGGCTGTATGTTACCAGTTTCAGTGAATGCACCGCGAGGCTGTATGTTACCAGTTTCAGTGAATGCACCGCGAGGATGTAGGTTACCAGTGTCAGTGAATGCACCGCGAGGCTGTAGGTTACCAGTTTCAGTGAACGCACCGTCTGTGTGTTTCCGACGTCGGCAGCTGCTGCGCTGCAGAGCAGACTGTTGATACCTGTCACCTGTCAGCATGTTAACCCGTTTAATCACGCTGCTAGCTAACGGTAGGCTAACGTTACCTGTCGGCATGTTAACCTGTTTAATCCAGCTGCTAGCTAACGGTAGACTAACGTTACCTGTCAGCATTTTAACATGTTTAATCCAGCTGCTAGCTAACGGTAGGCTAACGTTACCTGTCAGCATGTTAACCTGTTTAATCCAGCTGCTAGCTAACGGTAGGCTAACGTTACCTGTCAGCATTTTAACGTGTTTAATCCAGCTGCTAGCTAACGGTAGACTAACGTTACCTGTCAGCATTTTAACATGTTTAATCCAGCTGCTAGCTAACGGTAGGCTAACGTTACCTGTCAGCATGTTAACCTGTTTAATCCAGCTGCTAGCTAACGGTAGGCTAACGTTACCTGTCAGCATTTTAACGTGTTTAATCCAGCTGCTAGCTAACGGTAGGCTAACGTTACCTGTCAGCATGTTAACCTGTTTAATCCAGCTGCTAGCTAACGGTAGGCTAACGTTACCTGTCGGCATTTTAATGTATTTAATCCAGCTGCTAGCTAACGGTAGGCTAACGTTACCTGTCGGCATTTTAACGTATTTAATCCAGCTGCTAGCTAACGGTAGGCTAACGTTACCTGTCAGCATGTTAACCTGTTTAATCCAGCTGCTAGCTAACGGTAGGCTAACGTTACCTGCTGTCGAGTGTAGTGGAAAATCAGGCACCGAAAGTTTCGTTCTTATTCGGTCTCGTTACTACCGTTTACATCGGAACCGGGGACCTACTGGCACCGCGTTTCGGTACTCAACCCTACTCTTAATACCGGACTAATGTCACAGATGGTTGTTCCCATCAGTCACTTAGACACAGAAACATAGCGTCTAGGTTGGAACATATGGTCCAGGTTGGAACATAGGGTCCAGGTTGGAGCATAAGGTCTAGGTTGGAACATAGGGTCCAGGTTGGAACATAGGGTCCAGGTTGGTGCATAGGGTCCAGGTTGGAACATATGGTCCAGGTTGGAACATATGGTCTAGGTTGGAGCATAGGGTTGAGGTTGGAGCATAGGGTCTAGGTTGGAACATAGGGTCCAGGTTTGAACATAGGGTCCAGGTTGGTGCATAGGGTCTAGGTTGGAACATATGGTCCAGGTTGGAACATATGGTCCAGGTTGGAACATATGGTCTAGGTTGGAACATATGGTCTAGGTTGGAGCATATGGTCTAGGTTGGAACATATGGTCTAGGTTGGAACATACAGTAGTAATTACAGACTCTGTGATTAATTAATCTAAATTAATCGCATACATAATTTTTGCTGTGAAAGTATTCTAAATATTTCAATTCAAATGAATCAATGAATAATAATAATAATAATAATAAAAGCATTAGTGACATTAAAGTTTAAAAAACTCTTTTTATTATTATATTCACTGTTCAAATTCAAAAGGGTATTTTACAATAACTACTAGGGATGGGCATGATTAATCGACGATCGACGATTGATCATTAAGAATTTCGTCGATCACCTTAATTTGTCATCGATTAAACTAATGCAGGTTGCGTTGTGTAGTGTGATTGCAGCAATGTAATGATTTCCAGTGTGTCAGCAGCAATTAAACATTTTACCACCCGGGGGCGCCATAGGCTGCTCAGTTAGCTGCGAGTTACGTTTTGATTCAAAGTAAACATGAAGAGGTCACGGCGAAGTGTGGCGTGGGTCCATTTTGATTAAAAAAACGACTTAGTTCACTGCAAACACTGCAACGCCGTGTATAAGTACAACACGGCCACGACTCAAATGATGTACCACTTAAACAAAGTGCATCCGACCCTGGTTAACGTCTGTGGCGGTGCATCCGACCCTGGTTAACGTCGGTGGCGGTGCGTCGTGCTCTCAGTCTCAACCTAGCATCAACTCGGCGTTAGCACAGAGGAGCTGCGATGCACAACGAGCAGAGGAAATTACCGGAGGGATCTGCACGTTCATTGAGATGGATATTGGAACCAGCATTTCACATTCCGTCACGACGTACCATCACCGGACTGGTAGAAACTCACTACGAAGAACGGAACGAGGTTCCCCGGGCCGGGCTGGCCAAGTTAGCGCGGAGGTAGCTACCTGCAACCCGGGCGGCGGGTGTGTTCGGCGGATGGACTGACGATCACCAGGTAGCGGTCGCGTCTGACCCATGGATGTATTAAGGGAACCTCAGAACCCAGATCATGTCAACCTGCTTATTTTTCTCAACAAAAACCAGTAGACTGGTGCAGAAGTTCTATGTGAGTAACTGGTTATTTTGTATTAGGCTTTGTCCGTGCCTTGGATAGTTTTGAGTTACATTTTGACAAAACCTGTCAGATCTAAGTAGTATTATGTTTTTGGTTAAGTTATGGTTAAGTTATTATTGAACATGATTATTTTTATTTATTATTTTGGAACAAACGAGGGTCTCCGTTTAACAACGCCGGCTCGCAGCAACAGTTCCGCTGCTAAATTAAACACCGCAGCACAAATATATATATATATATATATATATATATATATATATATATATATATATATATATATATATATATATATATATATATATATCTTTAAGTTTAGCCAAACCTCCAGTTTAACTGCCACACGTTGTTCTTCTTGTAATTAAGATCTCATCGAGGTAAAAACATGCTGTATTTTTGTATTTTCATTGCGTTTTTAATTTATAAAAAGTTAAATAAATAATCAATTTTAATATAAAAATATTAATGATTAATCGATAATTGATCATTAATTCTCCCGACGATCTTTCGAAGAAAATTTAATCGAATGCCCATCCCTAATAACTACGAATGCACCGCGAGGCTGTAGATTACCAGTTTCATTGAAAGCACCGTCTCAGCGTTAGCCGTTAGCATGTTAACCTGTTTAATCAGCTGCTAGCTAGCGGAAGACTAACGTTACCTGCTGCTGAGTGTAGCGTTAACTAGCTAGCAGAAGGCTAACGTTACCTGCTGCTGAGTGTAGCGTTAACTAGCTAGCAGAAGGCTAACGTTACCTGCTGCTGAGTGTAGCGTTAACCAGAGACAGTTAAATAAACTAGCGTCACGTGCAGCCATGTTTCTGTTGCCGGTAGCAACGCATTCTCTCGTCTCCCTCCTTCATTTTACAGTTGAATGGCGGCTAGAACGGCTCCGGGTGAAAGGTCAATATGGAACGGATTAATCTGCGTTATTTTTTTTAACGCGTTATTTTTTCTCAGATTAATGCTGCGTTCCAGACACAATTTTTAGCCCGTAAGTTACAACTTCAAGTCACGACTCACGACTTGGTAGCGTTCCAGGCAAAGTCACGAGCTGGCGAGCTAAACATTGTGCAGTTGGCGGGGTTCAGGTTAGGCTACCTAACGTTAACGTTAGCTAGCGGCTACCTAATGTTGATGTTAGCTAGCACTAGCTAATACTAGTAATTTCTAGTCAGCAACATATTTTGGGCTTCATTTAATAAGCATAACCTGTAGTAGTACACAATCGTATGTGTATTGTTTTGATTACAATGTGCGGAATTACTTCACGTTGCCTGTTTATGTCTATTTCTCACCGTTAATCACCGGCGTCTGTACGGCATCAACAGGGGTCGCCTTTGTTGTTTATGTGTGTGTGACGTCAAAAACTGTAACTGGGAGTACAAAATCTGGTACGAGTTCACGGGTAGTAAGTTACGGGTTGGACTGCCGTTCCAGGGCACTTTCACGGGTAGAAGGTCGTGAAAACACGGGTTACGGGTTGCCTGGAACGCAGCATAATTATCCAAAATGAACGCGTTATTTTGACAGCTCTCAGAAAACTTTCCTTCTATTTAAAAACGGGATATTTATAGCACGGAGCATGTTTGGAGTGAAAGCCGCGGCCGTTGAGTCACGTGTCAGGATGACACTTCTTCATGTGTAACTTGAGGCTGTACTTGACGATGAAGCTCCGGGAGCAGAACGTGCACACGTACGGCCGCTCGCCCGAGTGCACGCTCAGGTGCGACTTCAGGTGCGCCGACTGGGTGAACTTCTTTCCGCACTGGGCGCAGCTGAACGGCCGCTGGCCCGTGTGGATCCGCATGTGAACGTCCAGGTTCTGGGACGTGGCGTACGTCTTGGCGCAGATGGCGCACACGTAGCGCCTGGCGCGGCCACCCGGTTGCCCGCTGCAGAGCTGCGGGGGTCCACCTGTTTGGTCCCCGTACGGCGGGAAGTTCGCCAGGTCGCCGTCGTCGTACTCAAACGCGGAGTTGCTGCCCTCGGACAGCTGGCAGTCTGTAGCGGTCGAGCCGGTCACGTTGATCATCTTGAGCCCGAAAGCGTCGCCGCCGTCCAGCTGTTCGTTTGGGTTAAAGTGAGCGAAAGTCATGAGGGTTTTCGGCTGTTTGGTCCACGTTAGGCTGAGATCTAGTTCCGCTCTGCTTGTGGGAGACTGGGACTTGATCAGAGCGCCGTTGCCGAAGTACGTTTGTCTGTTTGTGCTCGGAGGGAGCAGCGGGCGCTCCGGGTGGAGCAGCGGGCGCTCCGCGTGGAGCAGCGGGCGCTCCGCGTGCTCCAGGTGGATCAGCGGGCGCTCCGGGTGCTCCAGGTGGATCAGCGGGCGCTCCGGGTGGATCAGCGGGTGCTCCGGGTGCTCCGGGTGGAGCAGCTGGACGTCCGGGTCCATCTGTGCGGAGTAAGAAGAACCGAGTGACGAATCGCCGGCCTCCATCTCGCTGCGAGGAGCTTCCAGCGTGAAGACAGTCGCGCTCTGCCTCTGTGCCACCGCGCCGGTCTTCAGTGCGAGCAGCTCGGAGGACAACTTCCTGTCTGCCTCTTCGCACCCTGGCCAGTGTCTTTTCACACCGCGGCCGACGGGCGTCGACGGGACGCGCTCTCTGGCTGCAGCCGTCCCTCCGTCAGCAGGCGGCCTGTTATCTGAAACACAATAAAACAACGTTAACAACATAACAAACGTTCTCAGGCTGCATCTACACTGCTGCATTCACGCCTCGCGTCCACGTTACTACTACTACTACTACTACTACTGCTACTGCTACTTCTACTACTGCTACTGCTACTACTGCTACTGCTACTTCTACTACTGCTACTGCTACTACTGCTACTGCTACTGCTACTACTACTACTGCTACTACTACTACTGCTACTGCTACTTCTACTACTGCTACTGCTACTACTACTACTGCTACTACTACTACTGCTACTACTACTACTACTACTACTGCTACTACTACTACTGCTACTACTGCTACTGCTACTGCTACTACTGCTACTACTACTACTGCTACTACTGCTACTACTACTGCTACTGCTGCTACTACTACTACTGCTACTGCTACTGCTACTACTACTACTGCTACTGCTACTACTGCTACTACTACTACTACTACTACTACTGCTACTGCTACTACTGCTACTGCTGCTGCTACTACTACTACTACTACTACTGCTACTACTGCTACTACTGCTACTGCGTACGCATGGATTGAGAAAAGCTACAAATAAATACGAATAAAAACTTCAAAAAGGCGACAAATGTCAGAAAAGACACGAAAAACTTTGGAAAAAACTCCAGAAAGGCGACAAAAAGGTAAATATCGTTTTTGTATCATTATTCTCATTTTCACCCCAAAATAATATAAAAAAAATCTAAATAATCATAGTGTGATTTTTTTTTTTGTGAGGATCTGTACCAAACAAAGATGTCTTCTGTAGTCTGTAGGATATGATCTGTAGTCCAGGACGTCTCTGCACCCCCCCCCCCCTTCCCCCCCATGTGATCTGGATATAACACTATAGTCCATAATGCGATTTCAGTACAATTGCGATTAATTGTGCAGCCCTACTAAGGAGTGTGTTGGATACAGGTTTTTAATGAATATAAACATTGAAAGACATTTTACAGTTAGAGTCAAACAACCCGAACCCACAAAAACTCCCTGAGGGCGTTACTTTAACGATCTGAGGTCACGGCGTGAAGCGCCTGCTGCAGGTGTGTTTAGGGCGTGTCCAAATCCACTTCTTCTAGTTTGATGGCGGTAAAAAGTGTCCGTGTGCCGGGCGCCTGGTTCTAAAGGGTTGTTCTTAGTGTCTTCATTAATCAGAGGTGTGTTCTGGGCGTAACATGCAATCAACCAATCAGAGATCATCTCCCATTCCCTTTAAAAGCCAGGCGCGTTTGGACCTTGGAGCATTGCTGTTATGATGGAGGATTTACACCCTAATATGTTTATTAGTAATCTTCTGCATGTGTGTGTGCTGCTGTGCGTCCCTGTGTGTGTAACAAGCATAGTGTGCACGTGCTGTGCACGAGCCTCGGAGCATTTTACTAATGTGCTGTTAAAATAACAATGAAATGCTGCGTTAGTGACTTTAGACCAGGTTTTTGTTGGTCAATGGTGCCATCACTTCCTGCTGCCTCAAGATAGCAATACGCCCAGAATGCACCTGAACACACCTCCCTGTAATACCAGCACGCCCAGAATGCACCTGAACACACCTCCCTGTAAGACCAGCACGCCCAGAATGCACCTGAACACACCTCCCTGTAATACCAGCACGCCCAGAATGCACCTGAACACACCTCCCTGTAAGACCAGCACGCCCAGAATGCACCTGAACACACCTCCCTGTAAGACCAGCACGCCCAGAATGCACCTGAACACACCTCCCTGTAGGACCAGCACGCCCATGGGCCACAGATGGGCGCAGGATTATTTGCTATTTACGACATATCCAGTGAAACTCCCCCCACGTCGTTCAGACTCACCTTCGTCAAAGCTGTCGTTACTGTCCGAGTCTTCGTCTTTGATTAACACCACGTCTGGAAGCTGGAAAAGATTTAATGTAAGAATCTATACACACTCATAATGTTAATGTGGATGAAGTAATAATGGATGAATATAACTGTTTGTGGATGACTCAGGTGTGCATGTTGTGGATGACTCAGGTGTGCATGTTGTGCGGTGACTCAGGTGTGCATGTTGCGCGGCGGTGTTTAGGGGTCTTTCCTCAAAACAATGTGATGTTTTTCCACAACACAAATATGCAATTTGACGTAATTTTGGACTGTTATCACCCCATCTGTGTCTAAAACGTCGGGAAAGCTAGAGCAGATGATACATAAATAAAAAAGGAGGAAAGGTTTTTAGTAAGTTTTATGCTTTTCTTCTGCTGTTTTGGCGCTTTTTGTCCCATTTCACGTTGATTGCACGCCAGATTCTAAAGCCTGGCGTGATGCTGGTATCTGGGACGCTACAGTCTAAAGCCTGGCGTGATGTTGGTTTGATGCTGGTATCTGGGACAGTCTAAAGCCTGGCGTGATGCTGGTGTGATGCTGGTATCTGGGACAGTCTAAAGCCTGGTGTGATGCTGGTATCTGGGACGCTACAGTCTAAAGCCTGGCGTGATGCTGGTATCTGGGACAGTCTAAAGCCTGGCGTGATGCTGGTATCTGGGAGACTACAGTCTAAAGCCTGGCGTGATGCTGGTATCTGGGAGACTACAGTCTAAAGCCTGGCATGATGCTGGTATCTGGGACAGTGTAAAGCCTGGCGTGATGCTGGTATCTGGGACAGTGTAAAGCCTGGCGTGATGCTGGTATCTGGGACAGTGTAAAGCCTGGCGTGATGCTGGTATCTGGGAGACTACAGTCTAAAGCCTGGCGTGATGCTGGTATCTGGGAGACTACAGTCTAAAGCCTGGCGTGATGCTGGTATCTGGGACAGTCTAAAGCCTGGCGTGATGCTGGTATCTGGGAGACTACAGTCTAAAGCCTGGCGTGATGCTGGTATCTGGGAGACTACAGTCTAAAGCCTGGCGCGATGCTGGTATCTGGGACAGTCTAAAGCCTGGCGTGATGCTGGTATCTGGGACAGTCTAAAGCCTGGCGTGATGCTGGTATCTGGGACAGTCTAAAGCCTGGCGTGATGCTGAGGAAGGAACAGGAGCTCCTGGACTGACATAACTGACGACATCAACTCTTTTATTATGACTAGAAACTTTCATCATGTGGTGGAAAATACCCAGGGTGCAGCAGGTGTAGATTAGTTACCAGTTTAGAATAATTGAGGATGAAACAAGTACAAAGAAATAGTAGACTGAAACCAATGTAGGTTTTTTGTAGTAGTTTTTTTTGTTTTTTGTAATAGTATATTCTGCAGAATAGGAGGACTGGTTCACAGGGTGCACGGGGCAAGATGTGGAAGAGTCTTCAAAGTTGACACATCATGATCACCAGCTTTTATACAAAGATAAGACAGAGGGAGTGACATCAACATATGCAAAACGACATCTGTTAATGCAATACAATCTCCAGCCTATCTTGACCTTTGACGTGTAATGCAAATCATAAGGACAACCGAGGTGCCTAGAAGTCTGTCAGATAATTTTGCCTATCCCCATTTGGGACCTGATGACATCTCCATAGATTTAGAGATGTACATTTGTCACAGAACGAGATAATTAACAGTTTGACCTGACCTCTATCAGTTCAACAGGAGGTTGTGTGTCTTGTAGCTGTAGACTTTGTGACTCCTGTTGCATCTCAGTAAACCTATGTGAGCTATTTTCTCACAGACAAATGTAGATAACTCTCCTTGTGGGAGATATAACAAGAGCACATGCAGAAAGACATAGTTAATTGGGTAAAATATAATTTTGCCATTACAATCATATTCCACGTCGTGTTACACAAGGCTGGTGAAGAGAGCTGGTCGATGGACACGTGTCTGTAAATCTGACTCTACTTGCAAGTTAACAAACTTTGAGAGAATCCAGTGGTTCTGACTACACACACACACACACACACACACACACACACACACACACACACACACATATATATATTAACACTTCATTTGCATCTTTCCATCACATCTTTTATTGATTATGTGTAGATAGTATATATAGTATTTGTATATGTGTAAATAAATAAACTAAACGGTAAACATCCAGGCAAGCAATGCATTAATAGCCGACATTACAAATGATTTTATATTCGTGAAACTGAGAAAGTCAATAAGGAAGGTTTTAATCCCATTATCTCTACATCTCAGTTAATGATCACATCGTCTCCAGGGTGTGTGTGTGTGTGTGTGTGTGTGTGTGTGTGTGTGTGTGTGTGTGTGTGTGTGTGTGTGTTTACCTCCTCCTGCAGCAGCACACTTCCTCCTTCCCCTCCGTCGGTAGCGGCAGCGGCAGCAGCGGTGTCTCCGCCCTCACTGTCCCGCCGCTGCCGCGGTGTTTCCGCGTTCTGCGCGCTCTCCGCGGCCGGTTCCGCCGCCTTGCCGCCCCTGTCCGCGCGGACCACTATGGACTCTATCAGGTGAAGCTTCTTCTTCAGGTCCTCGTTCTCCCGGTGGCTCCGCGAGATCTCGGTCTGCAGCGCCGCGTAGCCTTCGTCCACCACCGCGCAGATCTCCGCCACCGCCGCTCGGGTCAGCGCGCCCATGACGACGGAGAGCTGCGCGTGAAGAGCTTTGCTGGTTAAAACCAAAGCCGCCATACCGGCGCTCGAGAGCTCGAGAGGACACCAGCCAGACCCTGACCCAGACCCAGACCCTGACCCACCCTAACACTAACACGGAGCCGCTGACTGGTCCGCCGGGGGTTCAACGCCGCCCGTCGCTCATTACAAAGAAGAGTCTTCTACGTCCTTCTGACTCGCACTTCCGGAATATCAGTGTTGACTTCACAATAAGAGCCTGTTGTTGTTGTTAATTGGCGGTTGGCAATCATTGTAAGAAGCATTACCACCTAACGGACTAAACTGCGCAACAGGAGATTAGCAGGAAAAAATAATTAGAAAAAATATATAAAATAAAATTAATAAAAGAATAGCAAAATCAACTAAATACGGAAGCCGATAACGGCCATTTTTATTCATCATTTTTATGGATTTTTTTTATGCACTGTTATCTCGTAATAACGACTTATTAATTCATTTTCTCGATATAACAAAGTTTGTTTTCTCGAGATTTTTTGTTTTCTTGAGATTTTATTTTTAATTTTTTTTTTTTTGTTTGTTTGTTTTTTGCCTAAGACACCCTTCCATTTAACCCGAGGAAGGAGCTCCATAAGCGGATAGAGATCTGCCGTTTCTCCCTCCTCGTCTCCGGTCAAATACTTGGAAAAAAACATCCTTCAATTTAACCGTCGTCGTCGGAGACGAGGAGGCAAAAAAAAAAAAATCCATAAAAACAAATCTTGAGAAAACAAAAAAAAAAAAACTTTGTTATATCGAGATAACGAATTAATAAGTCGTTATCACAAGATAACAGTGCATAAAAAACAACAACAACAAAAAACAAAACAATCCATGGCCGTTCTCGGCTTCCATAACTAAACAATTTAGGACGGACTAAACTAAATTCTCTCTAACAACCCTGTTCCCATAGACATATATAAAGCCTTTATATATTTTATATAAAGGCTTTATATATATATATATATATATATATATATATATATATATATATATATATATATATATATATATATATATATATATATGTATGTATGTGTATATATATATATGTATATGTATGTGTATATATATATATATATGCCTGTTCCCTTCAAATGTTCAGTACTTCCGGAATGTCAGTGCTGACTTCAAAATAAGAGTCTGTTGTTAGTAATAATATGTAGATGAAAAATGGAAAAGAAGGGTTAGGTAGGTTAGAAATAAATAAGGTAGCCTACAAAAGAGAGATACAAATTGAATAATTGTTTTAAAAATCCAATCCAAGAATCCAATTTCATAAAAAATAGGAAAAAGGAAACTTCATTAAAAAGTTAGATACAAAATATATTAAATAACAAATCTAACAGTTTATAACAAAAAAATTTATTTTAACAATATTTACAATTTGAGAGTCTTTGTCATCATTTGATAACTTGATAACTTTTTTGGTCAGTTTTTCGGCGGAGTTTTACGAAGTTTTTTTGCCTTTCTGGAAGTTTTTTTTCAAATTTCTTTTGCCGCTTCTTCTGACATTTGTAGCCTTCTGATGCTGATTTATTTTCAACTTTTTTTTGTCTCTTTTTTCGAGGTATTTTAATTACAATTTTTTATTTAGGTAACTAAATTAACTGTAAAGTTTTGGGATATGTGCAAAATAAATCAGAAAGGTTTTTTTTACAACAATGTACCTTTGAGTATTTATATCTGCAGACTGCAGGCTGTGTGGAGCTGCTGGTCGGTCAGTGTGAGTATTTATATCTGCAGACTGCAGGCTGTAGCTGCTGGTCGGTCAGTGTGAGTATTTATATCTGCAGACTGCAGGCTGTGTGGAGCTGCTGGTCGGTCAGTGTGAGTATTTATATCTGCAGACTGCAGGCTGTGTGGAGCTGCTGGTCGGTCAGTGTGAGTATTTATATCTGCAGACTGCAGGCTGTATGGAGCTGCTGGTCGGTCAGTGTGAGTATTTATATCTGCAGACTGCAGGCTGTGTGGAGCTGCTGGTCGGTCAGTGTGAGTATTTATATCTGCAGACTGCAGGCTGTGTGGAGCTGCTGGTTGGATCGGTCAGTGTGAGTATTTATATCTGCAGACTGCAGGCTGTAGCTGCTGGTCGGTCAGTGTGAGTATTTATATCTGCAGACTGCAGGCTGTGTGGAGCTGCTGGTTGGTCAGTGTGAGTATTTATATCTGCAGACTGCAGGCTGTGTGGAGCTGCTGGTCGGTCAGTGTGAGTATTTATATCTGCAGACTGCAGGCTGTGTGGAGCTGCTGGTCGGTCAGTGTGAGTATTTATATCTGCAGACTGCAGGCTGTGTGGAGCTGCTGGTTGGATCGGTCAGTGTGAGTATTTGTTTGAAAGCAGTGAGCGTCCTCCAGTAAGCCAGTGTTTCTCTGAGCTTCTATTGTGTGACGGCAGTTTGTTTTGATTCTGTTGGACATTGTGTGTGTGTGTGTGTGTGTGTGTAGGGATAGAGAGAACAGTCCAACACAGACACACACAATCACGTCATTGGCCAGTCGGTAGATGCTTCTCTGGGGCTCCTCCACCAAAAAGGGTTTTCTGCGTCTATAATTTAAGCAAAGTGAATGAAGCAAACTGTTCATCTGAGATTACACGCTTTTAATTCCAGATACACACCAACTAATCAACATGTACATGCTTCTCTTACAGGTGATGGAATCATTTTCACCAGACAGACGTTGAAATATATAATATAGGCCTAGTGGATGAAATTAAGCTTGGTTGCTAAAAGTTGCATTTTGGGCCATTTTAGTAATCAGCATAATGAGGTCATTTAGGGGTCGACACCAGTCTGTCTATCAGCAGACCGAGATCCATCCTTTAAGATTGAACATCAGTCTGGGGAGTCTGCTCTGGATTTTCTCTACACAAGAGGCGGGACCAACGGTATGTATGAATATGGAGCGTCTACCCCAGTTCATGTGTGAATATGGAGCGTCTACCCCAGTTCATGTATGAATATGGAGCGTCTACACCAGTTCATGTATGAATATGGAGCGTCTACACCAGTTCATGTATGAATATGGAGCGTCTACACCAGTTCATGTATGAATATGGAGCGTCTACACCAGTTCATGTATGAATATGGAGCGTCTACCCCAGTTCATGCAAATGTAATATTTGAAGCCAATAGGAATACCACTGAAGTGGTGACCGGGTTGGATCAGTGGGTAGAGCAGGCGCACATATACTGAGAGGTTTATGCCTCGACAGTGTAATGGCAAAATTATATTTTACCCAATTAACTATGTCTTTCTGTATGTGCTCTTGTTATATCTCCCACAAGGAGAGTTATCTACATTTGTCTGTGAGAAAATAGCTCACATAGGTTTACTGAGATGCAACAGGAGTCACAAAGTCTACAGCTACAAGAACACAAAATTATCTGACAGACTTCTAGGCACCCTGGTTGTCCTTATGATTTGCATTACACGTCAAAGGTCAAGATAGGCTGGAGATTGTATTGCATTAACAGATGTCGTTTTGCATATGTTGATGTCACTCCCTCTGTCTTATCTTTGTATATAAGCTGATGTTCTTGATGTGTAAACTTTGAAGACTCTTCCACATCTTGCTCCGTGCATCCTGTGAACCAGTCCTCCTATTCTGCGCAGAATATATGTACTTTAATAAATTACAAAAACCCACAATTGGTTTCAGTCTACGACTATTTCTTTGTATTTGTTTCATCCTCAATTATTCTAAACTAGTAACTAATCTACACCTGCTGCACCCTGGAAATTTCCATAACAACGCAGAGGTCCAGGGTTTGAGTCCGACATGTGATGATTTCCTGCATGCCTTGTCAAAATATCAAAATAAAGGTGGAAAAGGCCAAAAAATTATCTAAAAAAATAAGTACTGAAGTGGACCCAAAACAGCTCATCTGGATCCGGTTGTAGTCCTTTGCATCAGGTTTCTACCAAGGCAGGTCACATGGTTAAAATATTTAGAACTTAAAACCTCATACCTGTTGATCATCTTTTCAGTGGAAAAGCACCCGTTCTTTAAAACATCTTAAAGGCAATTTCATTTAATTTAAATTTAAACTATGGTATTTTTATAACCCGGACACTACGTCTCTGTTTTTGTGTCTAAGTGACTGAAATCGGTCCAGTATGAAGCGAGACCGCTGCAGTCGGCAGCATCGAAACAAGCTGCAATGACAAGCAGCAGCAGATAGCGCCCACTAAAGGTTCTGTTGTTGCTGCTGACAGACTCAGATTATTATTCTAAGTGTCTGACAACATTATGAAAGGATCCCTACAGAGATAGACCTTTTAGTTAAAGAGTAAGATCCTTTTAGTTTAACATCAAACAGCCCCGAAATCACCATCACCAAACTACACCAGACTCCATGTAAATAATCGCTATTTTTATCATCGTGAAACACACTTCATTCAAAGTGGACAGAAACTAAATAAAATTATCAAAAGCCGTCTTGGTTCATCTTTCCACTGTTCCAACAATCACCACTCTGGTCTGGTTGGAATAAACCCTTAATTCACCCATTTACATGTGGAGATATGCTGGATCTATACACGCTAAAAGTAGTGATTATTTACATGGAGTCTGGCTCTATACACGCTAAAAGTACTGATTATTTACATGGAGTCTGGCTCTATACACGCTAAAAGTCCTGATTATTTACATGGAGTCTGGCTCTATACACGCTAAAAGTCCTGATTATTTACATGGAGTCTGGCTCTATACACGTTACAAGTCCTGATTATTTACATGGAGTCTGGCTCTATACACGCTAAAAGTCCTGATTATTTACATGGAGTCTGGTGTAGTTTGGTGATGGTGATTTCGGGGCTAAAATGATCTCTCTTAATACTGGACCAATGTCAAAGATTGAAAAATACCTAAGTTTCCCATTTAAATGATTACAGTAAGAGCAGTGAGGTTGTGGCGTTCAGTAGCATCAGTGTTTGTGTTAAATGTGAGCGGCGCTCTGCTCGGCCACGTGGTGTTTCTGCTGATGGATCCTCAGGTTCTGCTTCCCGGCGAACCTCTTCCCGCAGTGCTCGCAGGCGAACGGCCGCTCCCCGGTGTGGACGCTCTGGTGCGTCTTCAGGTGTCCTGACTGCGTGAAGCGTTTGCCGCACTGGGCGCACCTGTACGGCCGCTCGCCAGTGTGAACGCGCACGTGCGTCTCCAGGCTCCGGGAAGACGTGAAGCACTTCCCGCAGTAGCTGCAGACGAAACGCCGGTCGCCGCAGAACCTGTATCCGCTCAGACCGGGCGCCATGGGGAAACCTGAAACGCTCATTTCTGACACTTTGTCCAGCAGCGTGGTCCGGTGAGGGGCGGGCGCCATGCTCGGCAGGCTCTGATTGGTCCAGGAGGAGCACAGATCCGGCTCTGTGTTGTAACGGAGGGAGCTGATCAGAGACGCGTCCCGCTTCAGCTCTGACGTCCCAGCAGGCAGCGGGGCGGCGAGGAGGGCGGGCTTCCTCGTCTGGGCCGCAGACGGAGTTTCACAGTCCGACTCCGAGGCCAAGTCGAACACGCCGTCAGAAGAGCGGCTGTCGGCGTGCCCTGCGGCGCCCGGAGACCCCGGTGCACTGTGGGATTCTTGGCGCTCCGGTGGCCCATCGCTGCTCTGATCCCACAGCCTCAGGACAGCCGCCGAGGTGGGGGTCAGCGTCCGGGAGGGGCCTTCTTCACTGTCGTCTGGATCTGGCAGCCGCACCGCTGTTCCTTCAGACGCACAAACCAACAAACACAGAACAACGCAGAGTTGAAACCAGCAGCAGAACAACTCGACTCTCAGGAGGGAACCGACCGTAGAATAATGTTCTCAGTATCTACCGTAGAATAATGTTCTCACTACTGTAGAATAATGTTCTCACTATCTGCCATAGAATAATGTTCTCACTATCTGCCATAGAATAATGTTCTCACTACTGTAGAATAATGTTCTCACTATCTGCCATAGAATAATGTTCTCACTATCTGCCATAGAATAATGTTCTCACTACTGTAGAATAATGTTCTCACTATCTACCGTAGCATAATGTTCTCACTACCGTAGAATAATGTTCTCACAATCTGCCATAGAATAATGTTCTCACTACTGTAGAATAATGTTCTCACTATCTGCCATAGAATAATGTTCTCACTATCTGCCATAGAATAATGTTCTCACTATCTACCGTAGAATAATGTTCTCACTATCTGCCATAGAATAATGTTCTCACTATCTACCGTAGAATAATGTTCTCACTATCTGCCGTAGCATAATGTTCTCACTACTGTAGAATAATGTTCTCACTATCTACCGTAGAATAATGTTCTCACTACTGAAGAATAATGTCCTCACTATCTACCGTAGAATAATGTTCTCACTATCTACCGTAGAATAATGTTCTCACTATCTGCCGTAGAATAATGTTCTCACTACTGTAGAATAATGTTCTCACTATCTACCGTAGAATAATGTTCTCACTATCTGCCATAGAATAATGTTCTCACTACTGTAGAATAATGTTCTCACTATCTACCGTAGTATAATGTTCTCGCTATCTACCGTAGAATAATGTTCTCACTATCTGCCGTAGAATAATGTTCTCACTATCTACCGTAGAATAATGTTCTCACTATCTGCCGTAGAATAATGTTCTCACTATCTATCGTAGAATAATGTTCTCACTATCTGCCGTAGAATAATGTTCTCACTACTGTAGAATAATGTTCTCACTATCTACCGTAGAATAATGTTCTCGCTATCTACCGTAGAATTATGTTCTCACTATCTGCCGTAGAATAATGTTCTCACTATCTACCGTAGAATAATGTTCTCACTATATGCCGTAGAATAATGTTCTCACTATTGTAGAATAATGTTCTCACTATCTACCGTAGAATAATGTTCTCACTATCTGCCGTAGAATAATGTTCTCACTATCGTAGAATAATGTTCTCACCGTAGAATAATGTTCTCACTACCGTAGAATAATGTTCTCACTACCGTAGAATAATGTTCTCACTATCTGCTAAAGAATAATGTTCTCACTATCTGCCATAGAATAATGTTCTCAGTATCTACCGTAGAATAATGTTCTCACTATCTATCGTAGAATAATGTTCTCACTATCTACCGTAGAATAATGTTCTTACTATCTACCGTAGAATAATGTTCTCACTATCGTAGAATAATGTTCTCACTATCGTAGAATAATGTTCTCACTATCTACCGTAGAATAATGTTCTCACTATCTACCGTAGAATAATTTTCTCACTATCTACCGTAGAATAATTTTCTCACTATCTACCGTAGAATAATGTTCTCACTATCTACCGTAGAATAATGTTCTCACTATCTACCGTAGAATAATGTTCTCACTATCTGCCGTAGAATAATGTTCTCACTATCTACCGTAGAATAATGTTCTCACTATCTGCCATAGAATAATGTTCTCACTATCTGCCGTAGAATAATGTTCTCACTATCTGCCGTAGAATAATGTTCTCACTATCTACCGTAGAATAATGTTCTCACTATCTGCCGTAGTATGTTCTCACTATCTGCCATAGAATAATGTTCTCACTACCGTAGAATAATGTTCTCACTATCGTAGAATAATGTTCTCACTGTCTACCGTAGAATAATGTTCTCACTATCGTAGAATAATGTTCTCACTATCTGCCATAGAATAATGTTCTCACTATCTACCGTAGAATAATGTTCTCACTATCTACCGTAGAATAATGTTCTCACTACCGTAGAATAATGTTCTCACTACCGTAGAATAATGTTCTCACTATCTACCGTAGAATAATGTTCTCACTATCTGCCATAGAATAATGTTCTCACTATCTACCGTAGAATAATGTTCTCACTATCTACCGTAGAATAATGTTCTCACTATCTACCGTAGAATAATGTTCTCACTATCGTAGAATAATGTTCTCACTACCTACCGTAGAATAATGTTCTCACTATCGTAGAATAATGTTCTCACTACCGTAGAATAATGTTCTCACTACCGTAGAATAATGTTCTCGCTATCTG
Organism: Gymnocephalus cernua; assembly: GCA_023631565.1. Classification (NCBI taxonomy): domain Eukaryota; kingdom Metazoa; phylum Chordata; class Actinopteri; order Perciformes; family Percidae; genus Gymnocephalus; species Gymnocephalus cernua. The sequence goes on along the minus strand of CM042436.1, from coordinate 37,264,633 downwards.
CCGTAGAATAATGTTCTCACTACCGTAGAATAATGTTCTCACTATCTACCGTAGAATAATGTTCTCACTATCTACCGTAGAATAATGTTCTCACTATCTGCCGTAGAATAATGTTCTCACTACCGTAGAATAATGTTCTCACTACCGTAGAATAATGTTCTCACTATCGTAGAATAATGTTCTCACTACCGTAGAATAATGTTCTCACTATCTGCAGATGAATATAATAAGAATGTAAAGTGTGTTTTCATGCTTATTGAGTTGTGTTGTCATCGTGACGCACAGGTTTTGCTGAAGTGGTAAATATAAGATAGTTCTCTCTAGTGCTCTCTCACCGTCCTGGCGGTGAGTTACGTGTTAGCGCCTGGCGCTCTCTCACCGTCCTGGCGGTGAGTTACGTGTTAGCGCCTGCCGCTCTCTCACCGTCCTGGCGGTGAGTTACGTGTTAGCGCCTGGCGCTCTCTTACCGTCCTGGCGGTGAGTTACGTGTTAGCGCCTGGCGCTCTCTCACCGTTCTGGCGGTGAGTTACGTGTTAGCGCCTGGCGCTCTCTCACCGTCCTGGCGGTGAGTTGCGTGTTAGCGCCTGGCGCTCTCTCACCGTCCTGGCGGTGAGTTGCGTGTTAGCGCCTGGCGCTCTCTCACCGTCCTGGCGGTGAGTTACGTGTTAGCGCCTGGCGCTCTCTCACCGTCCTGGCGGTGAGTTACGTGTTAGCGCCTGCCGCTCTCTCACTGTCCTGGCGGTGAGTTACGTGTTAGCGCCTGGCGCTCTCTCACCGTCCTGGCGGTGAGTTACGTGTTAGCGCCTGGCGCTCTCTCACCGTCCTGGCGGTGAGTTACGTGTTAGCGCCTGGCGCTCTCTCACCGTCCTGGCGGTGAGTTACGTGTTAGCGCCTGGCGCTCTCTCACCGTCCTGGCGGTGAGTTACGTGTTAGCGCCTGGCGCTCTCTCACCGTCCTGGCGGTGAGTTACGTGTTAGCGCCTGCCGCTCTCTCACTGTCCTGGCGGTGAGTTACGTGTTAGCGCCTGGCGCTCTCTCACCGTCCTGGCGGTGAGTTACGTGTTAGCGCCTTGCGCTCTCTCACCGTCCTGGCGGTGAGTTACGTGTTAGCGCCTGGCGCTCTCTCACCGTCCTGGCGGTGAGTTACGTGTTAGCGCCTGGCGCTCTCTCACCGTCCTGGCGGTGAGTTACGTGTTAGCGCCTGGCGCTCTCTCACCGTCCTGGCGGTGAGTTACGTGTTAGCGCCTGGCGCTCTCTCACCGTCCTGGCGGTGAGTTACGTGTTAGCGCCTGCCGCTCTCTCACCGTCCTGGCGGTGAGTTACGTGTTAGCGCCTGCCGCTCTCTCACCGTCCTGGCGGTGAGTTACGTGTTAGCGCCTTGCGCTCTCTCACCGTCCTGGCGGTGAGTTACGTGTTAGCGCCTGGCGCTCTCTCACCGTCCTGGCGGTGAGTTACGTGTTAGCGCCTGGCGCTCTCTTACCGTCCTGGCGGTGAGTTACGTGTTAGCGCCTGGCGCTCTCTCACCGTCCTGGCGGTGAGTTACGTGTTAGCGCCTGGCGCTCTCTCACCGTCCTGGCGGTGAGTTACGTGTTAGCGCCTGGCGCTCTCTCACCGTCCTGGCGGTGAGTTACGTGTTAGCGCCTGCCGCTCTCTCACTGTCCTGGCGGTGAGTTACGTGTTAGCGCCTGCCGCTCTCTCACCGTCCTGGCGGTGAGTTACGTGTTAGCGCCTTGCGCTCTCTCACCGTCCTGGCGGTGAGTTACGTGTTAGCGCCTGTCGCTCTCTCACCGTCCTGGCGGTGAGTTACGTGTTAGCGCCTGGCGCTCTCTCACCGTCCTGGCGGTGAGTTACGTGTTAGCGCCTGTCGCTCTCTCACCGTCCTGGCGGTGAGTTACGTGTTAGCGCCTGGCGCTCTCTCACCGTCCTGGCGGTGAGTTACGTGTTAGCGCCTGGCGCTCTCTCACCGTTCTGGCGGTGAGTTACGTGTTAGCGCCTGGCGCTCTCTCACCGTCCTGGCGGTGAGTTGCGTGTTAGCGCCTGGCGCTCTCTCACCGTCCTGGCGGTGAGTTGCGTGTTAGCGCCTGGCGCTCTCTCACCGTCCTGGCGGTGAGTTACGTGTTAGCGCCTGGCGCTCTCTCACTGTCCTGGCGGTGAGTTACGTGTTAGCGCCTGCCGCTCTCTCACTGTCCTGGCGGTGAGTTACGTGTTAGCGCCTGGCGCTCTCTCACCGTCCTGGCGGTGAGTTACGTGTTAGCGCCTGGCGCTCTCTCACCGTCCTGGCGGTGAGTTACGTGTTAGCGCCTGGCGCTCTCTCACCGTCCTGGCGGTGAGTTACGTGTTAGCGCCTGGCGCTCTCTCACCGACCTGGCGGTGAGTTACGTGTTAGCGCCTGGCGCTCTCTCACCGTTCTGGCGGTGAGTTACGTGTTAGCGCCTGGCGCTCTCTCACCGTCCTGGCGGTGAGTTGCGTGTTAGCGCCTGGCGCTCTCTCACCGTCCTGGTTGAGAAGCAGCTCGTCTGCGGCGTAGTTGGCGTTCGCCTCTTCTTTTATGGTTTCCTCCTTTATCAAAACAACATCTGGATCACTTGGCTCGTCTGCAGCTCCGGTCAAACGATCCTGAGGGTAGAAAACAACGCTTAACTTACTCTGGGAGACTTTAACTCACGTGTCAAACTCGTGGCCCGCGGGCCAAATCCGGCTCCTCGCAGGTTATGATGCGGCCCACGTATCAGTTTAGGTTCACGATACATTTCGGCCGACCTAGTTCTTGTCACTGTTGCCGACGCTTTTGGTGTTTTTTTAAGTTGTTTTTGTTGCTTTTTTCGACCTTTTTTCTTTGACGGCTGAGGAACTTTTTTAGGACTTTATGTCGACCAAACTGTAAGGGAGAAGACTTTATAAGACATGCAGTAATACAGTCAAAGATATTTCACTTTTTCAAAATGAAAGCATGTCAATAAACTCTACACGCCTGGCCCTGGATGTGATTCTTATTTTCCCATGTGGCCCGTAGTGAAACTGGGTTTAACGCCACTGCTTTAACTCATGGTTACAGATGTGCTGAACCAGACGGTCACAGCACAATTAACTTTTTATTTTTAACCAAAATGTCACTTACAGCCACACCAGACAGACAGACAGACACCAAACTGCCCAAAAAGCAGCACACTGTAATAAAGGCAGCCGAGGCCCCCTCCAACCGGCTGCGTGGCGAGGACGTCGTCAGACAAGCTGACCATGAGCCACGCAGCCGGTTGGAGGCCGCAGACGGCGCAGCTCAATCACACTGAGACGGTAACGCTGGCTGGAAGGCAGACGCCGGGTTCAGCCAGCTTTTGGACAGCGAAGGCCGAATGTGTGTAGAGATTTATTAATGACAGCACAAAACAAACTCGAGTTTGTCAGATAACTGCAGAGCGACGTGTTTTACTAAAGGGGAACTTCAGTATATTTCAACATGGACCCTATTATCTCATGACTTTATGACTTTAGCCAGCTGTGTGTCTGTGTGTGTGTGTGTGTGTGTGTGTGTGTGTGTGTGTGTGACTTTGATTCTTAAGAAAAGTTTCTAGGATTATTGTGCTCACGTTGTGCATATTTCTGCATTTAGAGCCAAATGATGTCTTCACACGTTGCTCTGGAACAATTGTGGGCGCCACTAAACAGGAAGCTGAGTTTGTTCTGAACATGTTGATATGAAATATGATGAAACACAGCGATCAGTTATATGCAAATACCCTAAAAAGGAGAATTCAAAAAGAAATGTTAAAATGCCCTCAGACCTCAGAGGGTTGAGTGCCTCAGTTTGAATATGAGGTGTTTTTGTTAGGGCTCCTGCACACTGGCTGCGTGGCGTGAGCGTGTCAGCTGCGTGGCGTGAGCGTGCAGCAGCGCCGCATCAGACACGTTTCTGGTGTGCAAAGACATAGAAAACGGCACGCTCATGCCACGCAACAGAAACGCCACGCTCACGCCACACAGCCACCACGCAACCGACACGCAACAGAAACGCCACGCTCACGCCATGCAGGAAGTGTGCAGCAGGCCTCAGTCTGAGGACAAATCGCCACTACAGCGACAGTAAGCGCTCAAGCATTGAGGAAATGTTGGGAAAACCCTTTGGATGTCCTCTCACCTGATTGGTTGAAGACGTCGGCTCTGTGGCAGGGACCCCCCCACTGCTTCTGACATTTCCTTTTTGCTGTTTAGCCCCCACTGCAGCTGGTAGGGCATGTTCTGGGTGAATAAACAAAAACAAGTTAACTGACTGTCACTAATTGATTGGCTACCATTTGAGACAAACATGAAACCATGCAGGAACTCATAGCGCACCTTTAACCCTTTTGCAAGGCACTCATTGTCATTAGGAGCTGAACCCCCCCCCCCCCCACCACTAAAGGTCTGATGCTAGAATCTCCCCAGAATGTTACAGACATCCTGCCACCATCATCGGGGTCATAGAAAAGCACATGATGGGAGAGACTTCTCCCCCCCTCCCCCCAAAATAATAAATAAATAACAATCCTCACCGACAGTAAACCCCACCACCCCCTCCCTGGCTGCCTCCAGCCTCGCGAGGTCCCCCCCTCGGGAGAGCACGTTCTCCAGCAGCTCCAGCTTCCTCCGCAGCGCCTCTTTCTCCCGGTGGCTGCGGGAGATCTGCAGCCGTAGCTCGGCCACGCTGTCCTCCAGCAGCCCGCAGACCTCCGCCACCACGGCCCTGCTCAGCGCCTCCATGATGCACGACAGCTGGGACTCGAACCTCATCTTCAGCAAACAATAACAAACAGCCAAAACGTGAATTACATGAACATTATAAACGCAGTCAGGGAGGGGGCGCAGCGCCCGCTGAGCGCGAGGAGGTTAACCGAGCAGAGAGGGGGGGCCGCGGGGAAACGGATGGTTGTTGTTGTTTACTGTTAGTCGGGGTTCTCCGGGTATCTCCGGGTTTCTCCTCCTACCGTTGAACAACTTCCGTAATGCCACTTTCAAAATAAAAGCTCAGCGTGTGTGCCCATGGATTTATTAATAGAATAAAATGTGCCTCGTAAACTACTTTTCTTCTTCATAGGTTATTTATTGGCGGTTGGGAAACCAACTAAAATGTGAGTTATACCGCCAGCGACTGGACCGAGTGGTGAACGAGAAATAAATGCAGAAAATAATAATGATAAAATATATATTTGTTTTAAATGCTGTTTTTACCAAAAGCTGTGGTGGTTTTCCTTAAGAAGTGAAGCCTCTTAACTCGTATCTCACATTTCAATGTTCTTTTGTTTTTAAATATAAATCAACCATCGTCGTATTTATTTATAGCTACAGTTCTAGTTGAGTAATTTCCTATTGCACTCGAACGCAGCACCGACTCGGTCTCCACGGCAACGCCTGACAACAGACGGAACATGGTTTACAGTAAGAAACAACAAATTACTCAAAATAACTTTCAATAAAGCTGTAGAACATTTGTCTGCATTTCCACGGTGGTGAACTGTTTTAAATTATGATTTTAAATGTGCGTTTTTAGCGAGATAGCGGTGGAGTTAGTTAGTGACGTTAGCGTTGAACTGGCGGTAACGGTTGAAGAACGTTAGCTAGCTAGCATGAACTAGCTAGCTTAGCTAGTTAGCTAGTTAGCTAACTAACATAGATATATACATGACTAGCTAGCATGAACTAGCTAGCATGAACTAGCTAGCTAGCTAGTTCATGTTCGTGTTCATGCTCGGACACGTTCTAGCTAATGCTTAAAATATAAATGATTGTGTTAATTTAATGGTGTAAAACCATTGTTTTACGTGTGTGTGTATATCTGTGTGTGTGTGTGTGTCTCTCTCTGTGTTGTGTGTGTGTGTGTGTGTGTGTGTGTGTGTGTGTGTGTGTGTGTGTGTGTCTGTGTGTGTGTGTGTGTGTGTCTGTGTGTGTCTCTCTGTCTCTGTGTGTGTGTGTGTGTGTCTCTGTGTGTGTGTGTGTGTGTGTGTGTGTGCGTGTGTGTGTGTGTGTGTGTGTGCGTGCGTGCGTGTGTGTGTGTGTCTCTTTCTCTCTGTGTGTGTGTGCGTGCGTGTGTGTGTGCGTGCGTGTGTGTGTGTGTGTGTGTTTGTGTATGTGTGTGTGTGTGTGTGTGTGTGTGTGTGTGTGTGTGTGTGTGTGTGTGTGCGTGCGTGTGTGTGTGTGTGTGTTTCCAGTCACAGAGGACATGGTCCGCCGGCGCTCCGAGCACAACGACTGTGAGATCTCGTCCCTGGAGGAAGTGTCTCTGCATCAGCAGGACATCGAGAGGATCGAGCACGTGGACCGGTGGTGCCGGGACCTGAGGATCCTGTACCTGCAGAACAACCTCATCCCCAGGATAGGTGAGGCCTCTGGGGGGGGGGGGGGGCACTCAGTGAAACATGGAGGATTCCTCTAATATCCTAAAATCATATTCACTCATCTAGAGAATGTGGGTCGCCTGAAGAAGCTGGAGTATTTGAATCTGGCCTTGAACAACATTGAAGTCATTGAAAACCTTGAAGGTCAGTCACACACACACACACACACACACACACACACACACACACACACACACACACACACACACACACACACACACACACACACACACACACACACACACACACACACACTCACTCACTTGTGTTTCGCTGTTTTTGGTGAAGCTGTTCATCAAATGTTTTCTGTTTCCACTTGACAAGCAACTTTTGAACTAGTTTTAATAACGTTTGAATCAATGAGCCTCCCAGGTTTGTATCTTTGTGTGCTTCCTGTCTCTTCTTCCTGTCTCTTCAGGCTGCGAGAGCCTCCAGAAACTGGATCTGACGGTGAATTTCGTGGGCCGTCTGAGCAGCGTGGAGTCTCTGAAACACAACGTGCACCTCCGAGAGCTGTTTCTGGTGGGGAACCCCTGCACCGAGTTCCAGGGCTACAGGCAGTACGTGGTCGCCTCTCTGCCCCAGCTCAAGGTAACGTCCCCTGTTTCCAGCTTTAAATATTCAAGTATGGTTAAAAAACAGTGAGATATTGGATGGAGAATCTGTATAGTTTATGATCCAGATTTAGGCTTTTTTGTTAATGTTTAACAGCTAATTTGTATATAATTGTTTTCTGTGTTTATTGTTTATTTCATATTAATGTTAAATATGTTCATCAGGGCTGGGACACATGATACATGGTTCTGATCCGATAGTTTTGAGTTTTGGGATTTTCTTTTCCTTCTTTAACATGAAACCAAAGTAGAATAAAATACTTCTAGAGACAATATATCATGAGACATTTCTACAAAACTGATCATGGACAGACAGACAGACAGTCAGACAGAGAGACAGACAGACAGTCAGAGAGACAGACAGACAGACAGACAGACAGACAGACAGAGAGACAGACAGACAGACAGATAGACAGAGAAACAGACAGACAGACAGACAGAGAAACAGAGACAGACAGAGAGACAGACAGACAGACAGACAGAGAAACAGACAGACAGGTCATGTATTTACTTTGTAAAGAACATCATCTGGATCTTCGGCTGTTTCTGCTTTCGCTCTGTAAATATTGAGGTGAATCATCGGTTGAATAAATAAATAAATAAATAATGTATTCTAGGGAAAATAATTGATTTTAAAAATCCTCACAGGTGGCCGGTTGGCTCAGTGGGTAGAGCAGGCGCACATATGTAGAGGTTTATGCCTCGACACAGAAGGTCCAGGGTTCGAGTCCGACCTGTGACAATTTCCTGCATGCCCCCCCCCCCCCCCCCCTCTCCTTTTCATGTCTAGCTGTCCTGTCCATTAAAGGCATGGATGCCCAAAAAGCATCCTGATTACATCCGATTTTAGATTTAGTTCCCACCCCTAATGTTTATGTTTATGCACCAACCACGGTGTTACTTACTCGGCAATAAATCCTTTTCTGATCCAGATTCAGAGTTTTAGAGTTTTAATGTCTGTCCTCAGTGGCTGGACGGGACGGAGATCAGCCGCTCGGAGAGGATCGAAGCCTCTCAGGGACTGGAGGAGACCAGGAGACGAGTCTGGGAGCAGGAGAAGGAATACCTGAAGAGGAGAGCCGGGGAGAGAGAGGATGCACAGAGGAAGGAAGCAGGAGAGGAGAGAGGAAACAAGGAGAGGAGACCTGGCTTCGATGGCCGCTGGTACACCGACATCAACAACACAGCGTGAGTACCAACGTCAGCAGCCTGGAGACTGAAGACTTCATCATATAATAACGTCTGTTTGAAGGGTTGGAGGTGTTGTGTCTGTGTAGTCCAGTGTTGGAGGAGAATAAGGAGAACCAGGACGCGGAGGAGAACGTGGAGAACCAGGACGCGGAGGAGAACGTGAGGAACCCCGACTTGGATGACGTGCGGCGGGAGAAGGAATTCTGGGAAACGCCGTGTTCATTCACTCCTGAATCCCGTGTAGCGGCTCACCGCCACCTGGAGGAGAAAAAGAAAGCAAAGGAGAAGTAAGTGCTCTCTATTCAAGATGACGATTTGATCCCATTAAAGCCTCTCACACCCATGGTTAGGGTTAAAACTAGCTCTCGCACCCATGGTCAGGGTTAAAACTAGATCTCGCACCCATGGTCAGGGTTAAAACTAGCTCTCGCACCCATGGTCAGGGTTAAAACTAGATCTCACACCCATGGTTAGGGTTAAAACTAGCTCTCGCACCCATGGTCAGGGTTAAAACTAGATCTCACACCCATGGTCAGGGTTAAAACTAGCTCTCGCACCCATGGTCAGGGTTAAAACTAGATCTCACACCCATGGTCAGGGTTAAAACTAGATCTCACACCCATGGTCAGGGTTAAAACTAGATCTCACACCCATGGTCAGGGTTAAAACTAGCTCTCGCACCCATGGTCAGGGTTAAAACTAGCTCTCACACCCATGGTTAGGGTTAAAACTAGCTCTCACACCCATGGTTAGGGTTAAAACTAGGGTAGTATTGATGGCAAAATAGGCTCCAGAATATTTGGTTCTGTATTGACAGGTGCAATATTTGAAAAACGCTAATTCTTTATTATTATTTGTTTAAATTACATTTATATATCTGCATTTACGTCAAAACCTCGAGACTTTCAGACATCAACACGTCATTTATTAAATGTATTTGTGTCTAAATGACATATAAACATTTTTTCTATTATATTTCGCCTGGAAACGCTTCCAACACGCTGGCGTGGCGCGTGATAAATAGGCGTCGGTTCTATTTCTAGCATGCAGGTGTTTTCGGCTAGTGTTGGATATCTGTCTGGATTTACCCTGCAGGGATCTGAGGAGCAGTTAACCAGTCCTCACAAATCAGCCGGAGGTTAGAACGCCAACACAGAGAAAGCCCAAGGCGACAGATATCCGGCGTAAATGAGTGAAATCCCGGAAGTGGAAGCTCAGGGATATCGACTCGGGTTAGAGTTACACTACTACGCCTCTCCTGTGTGCGAGTTACGAGTACAGACTGACTTTCCCTTTCATAGGTTTGAGTTAACCTTTTTATTTTGGTGGTGCCACTCGCACGCGTTATTATGGAACCCACGCAACTATTGGTCAGGCATCCTCTATTACATCTGCTCTGTGTGTGTCTGCACACTGGCTTCCCTTTTTCAGTTGTGACCATTTAATTTGGGTGCTTTTTTAAGAGCAACACATACAGACTCATTATTGATGAGTTGGACACAATAAACCAAAACTCCACCTATAAAATATGAACCGCATTCACAATATATCAAAGATTGAAGTTAAGTTTTGCAGTTTTGACTGTCTGGCTGCAGTTTGCCGTTTTGGCCACCGGATGGCGCTGCATCACCAGCTGTTATCCAGCTGAGAGGCTCAGTCTCAACAGAACAAATCGGCTTTCAGAAAGCCTTCAGATACTCTGACCGTTATCTGCTGACACACGCACATCATGGCCAAAAGTATGTGGACACAGGGATGTGACAGTTGGGGGAGGTTTAGGGAATACGTGTCGGCCTGTCAATATGTGTGGATACTACTATAATATAATATATAATATGTTGAATTAGCTCTATTCCAAAAACTAGACAATGGATAAGGTAACTCTTCCACAACCCAGAACTAAAACTTATATACTATAATATACTATATATATATAAAACTAAAGTACCTGTGTTCTGTATGTTGTTGAGTTGTGTACTTACGTTATACCAAATGTTTCAATGTTCAAACCCAGAGAAACTCATTCATTCAAGGTAACGGCCCGTTACATTTGGTCGCCTGTCGATGGCGTCCTGTCCCCGTTGTGTATCGTCAGGGTTGCAGTTGTCTGCCAGAAGCTGCGAGAAGTCGACTTCTTATCGAGTTTCAAGCCACTTTTTTATACATTTGGTGTTTTTTAACTCTATTTTAACTGGATGAAGAATTTAAGTCATCAGATGTTTAGTCTGCAGTGGTGTAGTCTAATGTATTGTAGTGGGTGTACTGTACTGTATATGTATGGGCCAGGATGGGGGGGGGCATATCATAGTGGGGGGTCTGGGTGTCCTCCCCCAGGAACATTTTAAGCGTTAAAGACTTCATTTCCTGTATTCTGACACGTTTATGCACCAATTTATGGTGGAAATCCCTTTATTTAGCCGAGGTGAGAAAAACACAGATGACAATTAAAAATATATCAGACATATAATGTAAAGTATGTTGTTGCGTGTCATTGGGTTTATGGAAATCCTGGATCTTTCTTAGTGGGTATACTGGGTATACTGGGTATACCTGCGTATTACATAGACTACACCACTGCTAGTCTGGATCAACGGAAGTACATTTCCAGCATAAAGCCGTTGTCAAAATCCCTTCGCTACAGGAACCGAGCTGGCAACCTACACGCTGAAACACGCAGTTTTTTTTCCTCCTATCCCAGAATGTATCTGTAGTGTAGCTACAGTGAGAGAATATCTCATATCTTTAGATTTAAAATAGCACTTTAAATCCTCTCTGACTGTTTCAGAAACAACCGTGGAACAAGTAGAACATAAACGTGAATAAGGGAGCAAATCTCAGTTTGTACTGGACTCTCCCGATGATTTATATATATATACATGTACTATTTTATATATATATATATATATATATATATATATATATATATATATACACATTATATTAAAATGTATAACAAGTTTTGTTAATTAGGGTTTTATTTAATCAGGCATAATATTTATTTCTGTTTATCAAATTGTCAGAAATAACAGGTCAATGCATAGACTTCTGTCAAATAAGGTAAACCGGCATTAGCCTGGGTGAACCAGTCTGATCTGCTGGTGATGTGATGTCTCCCAGCAGCTCAGACTGGAAACCTGTACGTTTATCTCTCCTGCTTCTGGTACTAATCTGCAGGAATTATTGGAAGCTATTGGCTGGTTTAACACGATGACGATAGAGAAGCGACCGAGCAGCTTCTTGTTTACATTCAACATGGCGGCCACCGAAGCGCAGCGACCCGTTGATGCCGCTGTCGCTGCTACGTCACCCGGATCGTTGCTCTGATTGGTTGAAGGACTATCCAATGGCGTACAGAGTCATGTGAACTACGCCCGTTGGTCCCGCCTCTTGTGCAGAGAGAACACAGAGCAGACTCCCCAGACTGATGGTCAGTCTTAACAGATGGACCCTGGTCTGCTGGTAGACAGACTCGGGTCTCTGCAGACCAGTGAAGTTCTTCCACCAAACTGGGAAAACCATTTCTTTATGGAGCTGGTTTTGTGTTATGTTGACAAACACAAACTGTTGGAAGAACATTGTTGTCTAAAATATCACTGCTGGCGTGCCCACATACAGTTATATACCCAAGTACTTCAATTCAGGTTTTACACCAGTGTTCATGAGTAATGACGCTGCAATGTGCTGAGGCTCAACCAATCACAGAGGGAATAGATAAATCAGTCCGTCCCCTTATTGGCCACGTGGCTAATGTTTAAAGTGATTGGTTTTCCGTACGTGATGGAAGGAAACATGAGTTCAACAGCCAGAAAAACAGACATAAATATCACGCTTTGACACGACAGAATCAGCAGGACGGACGAGAGGGCGTCCAGTCCGTCGGGTTAATGAGAAGTTTTCACGTTCGTTCCTGCAGCGGCGAACGAGACGTGCTGTAACCGGGGGAGACGGGAGCCGGTTCAGAAGGTCACACAGGATTTAGTTCTGACGTATTCGTGACTAATGGATCAGCTAATGAGAGCTGGAGGATGCCAATCATAGGTGTAGATTTCAGGGGGGGTGCAGGGGATATGTCCCCCCCCCCCGCCCCCCCTCAATATTTCTCCACCCTCAAAAAATATAAAGACAACCCACGCTGCTAATTAGCGCTCACCCTTAAGGTTACCCTCGGGCCGGGGTGTTAATTAGGTGTGTGTGTTGCACGCCCTTTCTCACTGTGGGTCATCTCTCTCACACACACACACACACACACACTCACACACACACAAACACACACACACACACACACACACACTCACTCACTCACTCACTCACTCACTCACTCACTCACTCACTCACTCACTCACTCACTCACTCACTCACTCACTCACTCACTCACTCACTCACTCACTCACTCACTCACTCACTCACACACACACTCACACTATCCTGCTCTGCCTTTGAGAAAATGAAAGCTCAGATGGGCCAATCAGGAATCTTCCCTTTATGATGTCACTAAGGCCTATATAAAAGCATCCAAAAAGCAGCATGTCATAGGACCTTTAAAGCGTAGTAGTGCAGTTTTTGTTGTCCACCAGCTAAATGGCTAGTGCTTGTTCAAATTTTACAAGCAACTCAATAGATAACCATTGTTTTTTGGCTGGTCTACCAGCCACTACTTAGATATTTGACCAGCATTTGGCTAGTAGATGATGCCAATGTTGGACCCTGGAGGAGTGACAGATGTGTTTCACCTCACTCTGCAGAGCCCTGGACGCAGCGCTGACTCACAGCGTTTAGTTTCCATAACACCTCGAGCCACAGAGTCATGAATAGCTGAGCTGCGTATGACGAATGCTTGAGAAGAAATACCGCTGCAGCTCCTGCCCACAGGAATCTCTCTACAGTCGCCTGAAGGTGTCTCAGTGTTTGTGTCCTGGCTGTGCTTGCATTTGTTTTCCTCAGATTAGTGGATTAATCCGTCCGTTTCTAGATGTCTTTTCCTGCACTTCTCAAAGAGACGTGTCACATAACACTACATTTGTCATAAGAGTTGAATGTAGTAGATTAGATTAGATTCGATTCAACTTTGTCATTGTGCAGAGTACAAGTACAAAGACAGCGAAATGCAGTTTGCGTCCAACCAGAAGTGCAATTAAAAGCAGAAAGTGCAACATGATATTCAGGTATAGACAGGTGGTGCATAGACAGGTGGTGAAATATATTGCAGTGTTATAAGAGCAGTAGGTTAATTGTCACCGGGATGCAGAGCTAGAGTTCCTCTGAACCTGCTGAACGGATGCAGAGAGACCTGAGACGCCTCCCAGATGGGAGTGGGGTGAACAGGCTGTGGTTGGGGTGAACAGGCTGTGGTTGGGGTGAACAGGCTGCGGTTGGGGTGAACAGGCTGCGGTTGGGGTGAACAGGCTGTGGTTGGGGTGAACAGGCTGCGGTTGGGGTGAGAACAGGCTGTGGTTGGGGTGAACAGGCTGCGGTTGGGGTGAACAGGCTGCGGTTGGGGTGAACAGGCTGTGGTTGGGGTGAACAGGCTGCGGTTGGGGTGAGAACAGGCTGTGGTTGGGGTGAGAACAGGCTGTGGTAGGGGTGAGAACAGGCTGCGGTTGGGGTGAGAACAGGCTGCGGTTGGGGTGAGAACAGGCTGCGGTTGGGGTGAGAACAGGCTGCGGTTGGGGTGAACAGGCTGCGGTTGGGGTGAACAGGCTGCGGTTGGGGTGAACAGGCTGCGGTTGGGGTGAGAACAGGCTGCGGTTGGGGTGAGAACAGGCTGCGGTTGGGGTGAGAACAGGCTGCGGTTGGGGTGAACAGGCTGTAGTTGGGGTGAGAACAGGCTGTAGTTGGGGTGAGAACAGGCTGTAGTTGGGGTGAACAGGCTGTAGTTGGGGTGAACAGGCTGTGGTTGGGGTGAACAGGCTGCGGTTGGGGTGAACAGGCTGCGGTTGGGGTGAACAGGCTGCGGTTGGGGTGAACAGGCTGTAGTTGGGGTGAACAGGCTATGGTTGGGGTGAGAACAGGCTGTAGTTGGGGTGAACAGGCTGTAGTTGGGGTGAGAACAGGCTGCGGTTGGGGTGAGAACAGGCTGCGGTTGGGGTGAGAACAGGCTGCGGTTGGGGTGAGAACAGGCTGCGGTTGGGGTGAGAACAGGCTGCGGTTGGGGTGAACAGGCTGCGGTTGGGGTGAGAACAGGCTGCGGTTGGGGTGAGAACAGGCTGCGGTTGGGGTGAGAACAGGCTGCGGTTGGGGTGAGAACATACTGTGGTTGGGGTGAACAGGCTGCGGTTGGGGTGAGAACAGGCTGTGGTTGGGGTGAACAGGCTGCGGTTGGGGTGAGAACATACTGTGGTTGGGGTGAACAGGCTGCGGTTGGGGTGAGAACAGGCTGCGGTTGGGGTGAGAACAGGCTGCGGTTGGGGTGAGAACAGGCTGCGGTTGGGGTGAGAACAGGCTGCGGTTGGGGTGAGAACAGGCTGCGGTTGGGGTGAGAACAGGCTGCGGTTGGGGTGAGAACAGGCTGCGGTTGGGGTGAGAACAGGCTGCGGTTGGGGTGAGAACAGGCTGCGGTTGGGGTGAGAACAGGCTGCGGTTGGGGTGAGAACAGGCTGCGGTTGGGGTGAGAACAGGCTGCGGTTGGGGTGAGAACAGGCTGCGGTTGGGGTGAGAACAGGCTGCGGTTGGGGTGAGAACAGGCTGCGGTTGGGGTGAGAACAGGCTGCGGTTGGGGTGAGAACAGGCTGCCGTTGGGGTGAGAACAGGCTGCCGTTGGGGTGAGAACAGGCTGCGGTTGGGGTGAGAACAGGCTGCGGTTGGGGTGAGAACAGGCTGCGGTTGGGGTGAGAACAGGCTGTGGTTGGGGTGAGAACAGGCTGCGGTTGGGATATTTTTTGAACCAGAAATACCAGTGCACCAGACTTATTGTCTAATTATTATTGTTACTAATTAGCACAAAGGAAGAGGAAGGAGCACATTGAACCCTCTTTCTATTGATAAGAAATCAGAAAACACTGGATTAGCCTTAATTGAGGAAACCCAGTGTGATGGCTGAGAAGCCGGCCGGTGACAGGTCCCTCCTCTTAATCCGTACAACAGAAAAACATCCCAGGCCTGCAAGCTGTCCAACCATAAAATCAGGGTGATGTGGTGTTGCCGTTTTTATCGGCTCCCTGCACGCGGCTGTCAGAGCGCGCTGACTTGACGCATGCAGTCGAGCAGTCACTGGGTTGTCAGGAAAGATGAATCTGCTGCTGCTGCTGAGGAGGATTCTGCGATAAGGTCAGCCGGGAGACGCCTCTGTGCTTAACGGCTGCCCAGTTCCTCTGGGAGGAAGAATCCAACCTGCAGCCTGCGCGGCTCAACCTGAACACACAGCAGCAGCCTTAAGGTCGAGGAAAACTGACAATGGGTGCAGTTAATTAATGTGTGTGGGTAAGATGGACGGGTGGAGATAACATGTGGTGTGTTGTTAAATGTTTGAATAAAGACGTTGAGGCAGACACTAAAGTGACACCAGCTATTAAACGTGATTTATAACACTAATAATAATGCTAATTCTAATATATATTCATGGATTGTAGATTTGTAGATTGCTAAACTCTCTTGGTGATTTTTTGCTCCATGAAGAATGAACGGGGCGCCGCCTCGAACGCTGTATCCACTTCTTATAATAACCCGTGGGATCACCCTGTGTGGTTTTGCCAGAACTATCTGCCTTGGTATCCCGGCTGCGCCACCAGAATGAATCTATGAGGGTTGAGATTTTGCGTAAGATGTGCAGCACCACCCCCCCCGCTCCCGTCCGGGAGGCGTTACGGGTCTCTCCACACCCGAACCACAGACTGATCTCATGAAGTGGCGTATGTATGACACGCCAATTCGTATGCCATTTTGGCGTTTAACGTGTTTCTGAAAACATGTTAAGGAAAAATAGGCCGTGCAGTTGCTGAATCTGTCTTCATCAGATCAACAAAGGTCAGTTTAACAGATCTTCATCAGATTCTGAGAGGCTGTTCGTCACGCTCATCCCGCTCGTCATTTCCTGGTTAGCTCTCCACCAATCAGATTGGTCGTTGAGTCCGACCGCCCGCCCTCCGATTCAACGAGTCAAATCGTCCCAAATGAAGGCCGACGGCTCCTCCGACTGACGACGGCACGGAACACGCCGACCAGACTCGAGTCACCGACCTCGCCAGACTCGAGTCACCGACCTCGCCAGACTCGAGTCACCGACCTCGCCAGACCGTCAGACGGCCGATTATCAGGTTGGTGTGTTACTGGTTTTACATTACCTTGAGATTGCGTGTGAATTTACGGCGTAGCGAGGAGTACGAAAGGCCGAAAATCCGCGTAGGGAGGTTGGTCGGGGGGGTGGACGGGTCAAACTACACAGGACTTTCACCCAGGAGACCGGGGATCTGGTCCCGCGTGTCACGCTTCCTAAACTCAGCCGTTGCTTTCTTCTTTTACCAAACCCAACCCGTCCGCTGTATACGGCATACACGCACGCGGATATCTCCATATGCGTACAGATAACACGCCACTTGGCCACGTGGCGTGTATGTTTACACAAAGTCACGTTGCGAACCAGCAGGTTCAGAGGAAGCTTCTTTCTTGCGGCTGTCATTTTTCCCACAGGGCTGAATTCGGTCTGCACGCGGCCCTAACGTGCCGTATGACCCGCCGAGCAGAGGCTTTGCAGAAGGAGTTTTCTGCTCAGTGATCGTAGGTCTGCAGATAAATCCGGTGCAGATTAGGACTTCTCTGCAGACATAATCGTACATGGCTAACTGAAAGCTGTCTGAACAGATTGTCCTCAGCGCTGGACTCCACTCAGACTAGCAGTGAAGCTGTCAGCCCTGATGTCTCCGTGACTCAGCTGTTTGATAGATGCCCTGTCACACCGTTACAGAGCAGAGAGCCACACTGAGACCTTGACAAGTCAACAGTGTGTGGCTCAAAGGGGGGTGGAGGGGAAAGCTTCTGTTTGAACTGGGAGGCAGATGGATGGAGTGGATACTTGCCCTCTGTCTCACCCCAACTCATCCCCAGCACACTGGCTGACGGTCTTCACAGATCACCTGGACAATAACCACTAATTATCAGCCAAATTGTTGTAATTTGTTGGTAGAAATGGACTCCAATAGAAGGCCGGTGTCTCTCATTTGGAGTCCCTGCTCAATTAAATCCAATTTGCTGCTAAAATGGTGAATTACAGACGGGTGAAGACTAAAGGACAGCAGAACATAAAGTGAGTTAGTGAGGTGATGTTCCACCACAAGCCACCAGAACAGCTTCGTTGCTTCTTGTCTCTGTATTTTTCATGCCAGAGTTATGGCGGCGGATTATTTGTTCTCGTTTATTTATAGATTAACGCACCTGACGCGTAGAAAAGGTTGTTGACCAAGTGTTTGTGATGACTTGGGAATGAGAAACGGTTGAAAAACGTTGTAATAAACCCGAATTATCAAACTGGTATGTTTCCAGGAAAATGAAAATCTTTCAAGACTTGTAGACCAGAGGAGTCCAGCTCATGTTCATGTAGCGCCTCACTGGAAGACAGAATCCCATCAAGGGCCAGACGTGGAGTTAACTTCACATGCATACGTCCAAAAAAGCCAAATATCTTTGACTGTATTACTGCATGGCGCTTTTTTGGTAATTTTTGTTGCTTTTTCTGACTTTTTTGTGGCTTTCTCAGACGTTTTAATCACTTTTTTGTTTTCTTTTGTCGGTTTTTGCATCGTTTTGTTGCTGATTTCGACTTTTGTCGCACCGTGTTTGACATAAACTCCTAGAAAGTCAGCGTCGTCCTGCTTCACTGACTGACTGACTGAATGACTGTCTGACTGACTGACTGACTAACTGTCTGACTGACTAACTGTCTGACTGACTGACTGTCTGACTAACTGTCTGACTGTCTGTCTGACTGACTAACTGTCTGACTGACTGACTGACTGTCTGACTAACTGTCTGACTGTCTGACTGACTGACTGACTGAATGACTGTCTGACTGACTGACTGACTAACTGTCTGACTGACTGACTGTCTGACTAACTGTCTGACTGTCTGTCTGACTGACTAACTGTCTGACTGACTGACTGTCTGACTAACTGTCTGACTGTCTGTCTGACTGACTAACTGTCTGACTGACTGACTGTCTGACTAACTGTCTGACTGTCTGACTGACTGACTGACTGAATGACTGGCTGACTGACTGACTGTCTGACTGACTGACTGACTGACTGACTAACTGTCTGACTGTCTGACTGGCTGACTGACTGTCTGTCTGACTGACTGACTGACTGT
>CM042436.1:37221168-37241168 GCA_023631565.1 Gymnocephalus cernua | reverse complement strand
CAGAGCAACGGGATGATGGTCCACTTCTATATACTGTCTATGCTTATAACAAGTCCTCCCCGTAGGAAAACAATGGCACAGAAAGCGTAGAGCGGTTTTACCGTGTGTCATGTGTAGGCGGCTTAAAACATTCCATTTCACATTTCATGTGGCATTTTACTGCTGCAGTGGAGTAAGTGTAAAGCCGCAGAACGTGGAAATACTCAAGTGAAGTTCAAGTTCCTCCAGTTTGTACTTAATTATGTACTTAGTTACATTCCAGCACTGTGTGGACACACTGGCAGCAGTTTTTTATATTAGTCTATTTAAAGAAGAGTGTTTTTTAGCTCTGCAGTTGAACCAGTTTATTAATCAACCTGTTTGTGTGATTTACAGACTGGACTTCTCTCTGACTGAAGACGAAGAAAACAACGCCATCGTCTTAGACCTGGGCGTGTACAGGTACGACACCTGGCCCTGATACAGGCTCTATCTGGACTAAATATGGCCCTGATACAGGCTCTATCTGGACTAAATATGGCCCTGATACAGGCTCTATCTGGACTAAATATGGCCCTGATACAGGCTCTATCTGGACTAAATATGGCCCTGATACAGGCTCTATCTGAACTAAATATGGCCCTGATACAGGCTCTATCTGGACTAAATATGGCCCTGATACAGGCTCTATCTGGACTAAATATGGCCCTGATACAGGCTCTATCTGGACTAAATATGGCCCTGATACAGGCTCTATCTGGACTAAATATGGCCCTGATACAGGCTCTATCTGGACTAAATATGGCCCTGATACAGGCTCTATCTGGACTAAATATGGCCCTGATACAGGCTCTATCTGGACTAAATATGGCCCTGATACAGGCTCTATCTGAACTAAATATGGCCCTGATACAGGCTCTATCTGGACTAAATATGGTCCTGATACAGCCTCTATCTGAACTAAATATGGCCCGGATACAGGCTCTATCTGGACTAAATATGGTCCTGATACAGGCTCTATCTGGACTAAATATGGCCCTGATACAGGCTCTATCTGAACTAAATATGGCCCTGATACAGGCTCTATCTGAACTAAATATGACCCTGATACAGGCTCTATCTGGACTAAATATGGCCCTGATACAGGCTCTATCTGGACTAAATATGGTCCTGATACAGCCTCTATCTGAACTAAATATGGCCCGGATACAGGCTCTATCTGGACTAAATATGGTCCTGATACAGGCTCTATCTGGACTAAATATGGCCCTGATACAGGCTCTA
The DNA here is from genome assembly GCA_023631565.1 of Gymnocephalus cernua. NCBI lineage: Eukaryota > Metazoa > Chordata > Actinopteri > Perciformes > Percidae > Gymnocephalus > Gymnocephalus cernua. The sequence continues at coordinate 37,239,905 of CM042436.1, read as the reverse complement.
TCTGAACTAAATATGACCCTGATACAGGCTCTATCTGGACTAAATATGGCCCTGATACAGGCTCTATCTGAACTACATGTGACCCTGATACAGGCTCTATCTGAACTAAATATGACCCTGATACAGGCTCTATCTGGACTAAATATGGCCCTGATACAGGCTCTATCTGGACTAAATATGGCCCTAAATCGCGACCAGGGTAAATCGATCTTATAGCGATTAATCGAGCAGGCCTACTACAGACACTACTGACCTGTCTCTATATAAACTGACTCCACGTCTCTCCCCTCACAGACACATGGACACCTCGTTGATCGGCGTGGACGTTCAGCCAACGTACGCCAGAGTCACAGTCAAAGGAAAGGTACGCTGTGGAGATTTTATTATATATTAGTTCATAACCTTTAGGATGAGGCAACACTTTCGTTTCTTAACACTGTTCTGGCTGCACATTCTCAACTTCCCAACAAACGCGTGCGTTCGGGTTCTTTAACATCCGAACGGGCAGCAGCAGAGATTCAGGTCAGATTGTTGCTCAGTAACTTTTATTTACAATCAGTTTGTGCTGATTCATATCTGATGTTGGCCTCTGCAGCATCTTAGAATCAAACAACAGCAAAATCCACATTTATGCAAATGTTCCCTTCTTTTATGAAGGTCCTTATGAATCCTTGTTTCAGAGCCTTCTTCACTTGTTTAATAAATCGTGCGGTATACTCGCCGCAGCCGACCTGTCGAGCGCCATAGGCACAGGCTAATTACTGATAATTAAAATGATAGTTAACATTAGTAATTAAACTAAACAGCTAATGTAAGTCCAAACTGCCTGCGAGCTTCTCCTGTACTGTACGGTAATTCCTCTACTATGAGACAGTAAGTCTCGTGGTTATGACCCAACCGTTAGCCTATTTTTATAAAAACGTCTGCTACGGAGCCATAACGTGAGGTACAAGGTAACGGAGCCTTTTATACATTGTCGTGTTTCTTTAGAAATAAACAACGGACAAATGAAGTCTTTAAACGCGGGTGAGTGCTTGTTAGCATCAAAATGGCGCCATAGCGGCTTCGCTCCGTGGAGGCGGGCTTAAGCGTAAATTATACCGCCCCTTCCCAAGGTGGTGCATGACATCGTGACGTCACGGGAGCGCCGTAACCATTTATATGCGCGCTGGTGGTCGTGACACTAGCTGCAGTCTTCTCCTGAACAGAGGTGGCGCTAATGAGGAAAGACTACCGACGTTGCTCTTTCTACGGACTAGAAGAAGAAGAAAAAGGTAAACAAGGTCAGAACTGGCAGCAGCGTTGACGTCAATGCTGCGATTTGATTGGATGAGCTGCTTGGTGGGATCAAGCCTTTCATTCACCATAACAGAACTCATCTTAACCAGTAAGTTTACCAGAGAGACCTGCAGTCACTCTGAGAGTCCTGGCATCACGTTGTCCTCCAGCTCGTCCATGTTTCCTGTTTCCCCTTTGTCGCGCGCCGCTGGATAAAATAGAGTGGTGCACGACCTCTGCTCGCACGCTATAAATCTTGGCGCGACATTGGCCTGCGACAGCTCAAATGAAGGAATTACATTAGCCATTTTCACATATGAACCGCGGACAATGTCCGATGAATCGGGTCCGGACGTTGTCTCAGTTTCTCTTACTCACATGTAGCACACGACAGGAGATTGTCCGTGTCAGACGTGTTCTCACTTCCTGGTTGCATTGCATGTGTGAAAGAGTCTTTAAAAACAAAGAAGCACGGTAGCTCCTTTGTGCCGTAATTCAGCCGGCAGCAGTTAAACCGAAAATCTCTCAGTGAAAACAAGTTTTTTCGTGTCATTTTGTGACATTTGAAGGCTCAGTTTAATTCCCCATACGTTCATACTGGAGGGTGGCCAGTTGAACCACAGACTGCTGCTGTCAGCCAGTGAAGCTCCTTGTTCAAGGGCATTGCGGCAGAAGTTGGCAAGGCATTATTTATTAATCCAGCCTGTTTAGGGAGTTAAACCTATGACCTTCTATCCTACACCAGGGACCAATAATAATAGGTTAAACTAATGCATCTTATACTTGACTGGCAGATACATGTAGACAACAGGTGTTGTTGGTTTGTGGCTTGCAGTATGGGTGAGGTGTAAATGGACCTTTTTCACAGCAGACATTTTGACTTGTCATAGTAGGAAAAGAACAGCTAAAATTAAAAACCTTAACGATGGCTCAGTTCCATCAAGTGTCCCAGTAAGATATCTCAGTAATTCAGCATGCTCAACACCAGGGCCTCTGCTAAGTGGAATGCAGCCATCATTAATGGTTATGAATACACCTGTGCTGTTCCTACAATGACCTGTCATCATGTCTGCTGTGAAAAAGGTCTATGCAGCTAGTCTGGATCCAGGATAAAGCCTGACAGGGACGTCACTAGGATTTAAAGACAGGGGGTGCTTAGCCCCCGGGGTATTTGTAACTTGCGTTTGCAAAATCTTTGCACTCACATCTTTTGTTACTGTATTAGAGCTACAGTTATGTCAGCAACCAGCAAATGTTACTGTAATGTTACTGTAATGTTACTGTAATGTTAGCTTTTAGACACATCAAAGCTGCATGGCGGGGGGGGGGGGGGGGGGGGAGGATTCACTTAGGCCAGACTTTGCTCCTGATGAGTTCTTCTGTGAGCAATGACTAAAATGTTATCTGTCTGCTCATGTAAATGTGTGATAAAGTAATAGCATACTATATCTAATTCCTCTCTCTATAAGATAAGTTGTCCAAGAATGCTATTTAATTACTGTAATTACTGTGTGTGTGTGCGTGTGCATGCAGTAGCGAGTTCAGACTAAAGAGTAGCGAGGAGACGAGATATGCTCTGCTCCTGAGACGGTGCATCATCTTGACGGCACAACGGCTCTTTGTACTTCTGTCCAACGTAGCGGGATATCATTCGCTGCGTCTAAATATGAATGTTGATACAGTTAGTGATAATGAGATGCTTGATACAGTTGCAGAATCTTTGATTCTCTGCTTGGCTCTCTTCAGCAGCTGACTCTCTACCTCCCTCGTCCACATACCGTTACCGTGCACGTGGGCGCTCGTTGAGCCTCGAACACGCCGTTTCGACCAGCTGACGGTTGTAAAACAGACACACTGCACACCGACACACACAGAGGAATGGTGAAGGAAGATTGATTCAGCGTAGTTAGATACAAAGTGCACTGTAAAAAAAATTAATCTAATTATTATTGTTGTTATTATTTAGGGGGCTTAGGAGCGTTTTAGCTTCAGCGCCCCTAAAATAGGCCTAACGACGTCCCTGAAGCCGGACGTCCGGCTCTCTGTGTGCTGCCGTTCTCAAACTGTGTCGCTTGATGTTTGCGGCTGCTGAGTCGAGGGCAGAGAGAAGTGTGATGGATGCAGAGTCAGATTTAGAGCAAATAAAAGGCTGTCAGGAGCTGCTGAATCATCGGACATGTTTCCAACGCTGACGTTCTGATACGTTTATGGAGATAGTTTATTGCTCCTGCTGGGAACTCATTTCCAAGCTGTTGAGAATCTGTTTTCTGTCTCCATAATATCAGCTGTGCAGGACGGCCACGTTCTCTCTCTGGTTAATCACACATTCAGCAGACAAAATGTCAAATACATAAAATACCACCTGCCAAAGGTGTGAGATCTCACGTCAAGTTCATTTCTAGCTATCAGTGGCGGCAATAGTATTCAGAGCCTTTACTTAAGTACTAATACCACACTGTAAAAATACTCTGTTACAGTAAAAGTACTGCATTAAAAATGTTACTTAAGTAAAAGTATGTAAATATCATCAGGAAAATGTAGTTAAAGTATTAAAACATTGTAGAAAGTGTAAAGCTATTGGCCGGTTTAACACGATGACGATAGAGAAGCGACCAATCAGCTTCTTGTTTACATTCAACATGGCGGCCACCGAAGCGCAGCAACCCGTTGATGCCGCTGTCGCCGCTACGTCACCCGGATCGTTGCTCTGATTGGTTGAAGGACTATCCAATAGCGTACAGAGGCATTTGAACTACTCCCCAGACTGATGTTCACTCTTAACACATGCATCTGAACTATGGCCGTTGGTCCCGCCTCTTGCAGAGAGAACACAGAGCAGACTCCCCAGACTGGTGTTCAGTCTTAACAGATGGACCCTGGTCTGCTGATCAGACTACTTCTCCGTCCCAGTTCTGGTTTGCGTTTTAATTTGAAATGGGATTTTAATCTCCCACTAACACACACAGCGACCTTTACGCCTGATTAAACAGCTGTCTGGAAACACATAAATCATAAGTCATCTTGTTCTGTTTCTGTTCTGGGTTTAAACTCAGAGCCCTGCAGGTTGGGAGCTCTCCAGAGTCCTGAATGTCACGGCTCCTCTTGAAGCTGTTAGCGTGTTTATGGATGGTTGTTTTATGCCAGGGGTCAGCCTGATTGGACGGGTGGTGTGATTTACGCCGTGATACATCAACTCAGGCCTTAAACTTCCGTCTCCCTCGGTGGAGCAGAAGGAATTGGCTGTAGAAGTCAACGCAGACCCGTTAGAGGACCGAGTTTTCTTTTTTTCTCTGCCTGCTGTCAGCGCGGTTTCCCCTAAACTTCCCCTCATATCAAACTAAAGTAAATTGAAAAATGTAAAAAGCCTCTAATAATTCCTCCCACATGGATCACTTTGGTTTCCACAGGATTCGGCTCCAGTGATTGATTGCTGCTGTTCTCCGTGCGAGCTATTCTGGTCACTCTCCTTCTTTTCTGGATACTGTATCTATAAAAAGGCCCGTTAATGATTAAAGTCATTTGACACACTGGGACGGCGTTGGTGCCAGATCAGCGCATTAATCTCACTAATTAACGCTATGAATAATTTACTCTGCAGATATTTCAGCTGGTCCTGCCCGCCGAAGTGAAGCCCGACAGCTCGACAGCTCAGAGGTCCCAAACCACGGGACACCTGGTCCTCACCATGCCCAGGGTACGTACAGGGTCACACCTGGTCCTCACCATGCCCAGGGTACGTACAGGGTCACACCTGGTCCTCACCATGCCCAGGGTACGTACAGGGTCACACCTGGTCCTCACCATGCCCAGGGTACGTACAGGGTCACACCTGGTCCTCACCATGCCCAGGGTACGTACAGGGTCACACCTGGTCCTCACCATGCCCAGGGTACGTACAGGGTCACACCTGGTCCTCACCATGCCCAGGGTACATACAGGTCCACACCTGGTCCTCACCATGCCTAGGGTACGTACAGGGTCACACCTGGTCCTCACCATGCCCAGGGTACGTACAGGTCCACACCTGGTCCTCACCATGCCCAGGGTACGTACAGGGTCACAGCTGGTCCTCACCATGCCTAGGGTACGTACAGGGTCACACCTGGTCCTCACCATGCCCAGGGTACGTACAGGGTCACACCTGGTCCTCACCATGCCCAGGGTACGTACAGGGTCACACCTGGTCCTCACCATGCCCAGGGTACGTACAGGGTCACACCTGGTCCTCACCATGGCGTACAGGGTCACACCTGGTCCTCACCATGCCCAGGGTACGTACAGGGTCACACCTGGTCCTCACCGTGCCCAGGGTACGTACAGGGTCACACCTGGTCCTCACCATGCCCAGGGTACGTACAGGGTCACACCTGGTCCTCACCATGGCGTACAGGGTCACACCTGGTCCTCACCATGCCCAGGGTACGTACAGGGTCACACCTGGTCCTCACCATGCCCAGGGTACGTACAGGGTCACACCTGGTCCTCACCGTGCCCAGGGTACGTACAGGGTCACACCTGGTCCTCACCATGCCCAGGGTACGTACAGGGTCACACCTGGTCCTCACCATGGCGTACAGGGTCACACCTGGTCCTCACCATGCCCAGGGTACGTACAGGTCCACACCTGGTCCTCACCATGCCCAGGGTACGTACAGGGTCACTGCTGGTCCTCACCATGCCTAGGGTACGTACAGGGTCACACCTGGTCCTCACCATGCCCAGGGTACGTACAGGGTCACACCTGGTCCTCACCGTGCCCAGGGTACGTACAGGGTCACACCTGGTCCTCACCATGCCCAGGGTACGTACAGGTCCACACCTGGTCCTCACCATGCCCAGGGTACGTACAGGGTCACTGCTGGTCCTCACCATGCCTAGGGTACGTACAGGGTCACACCTGGTCCTCACCGTGCCCAGGGTACGTACAGGGTCACACCTGGTCCTCACCGTGCCCAGGGTACGTACAGGGTCACACCTGGTCCTCACCGTGCCCAGGGTACGTACAGGGTCACACCTGGTCCTCACCATGCCCAGGGTACGTATAGGGTCACACCTGGTCCTCACCATGGCGTACAGGGTCACACCTGGTCCTCACCATGCCCAGGGTACGTACAGGGTCACACCTGGTCCTCACCATGCCCAGGGTACGTACAGGGTCACACCTGGTCCTCACCATGCCCAGGGTACGTACAGTTCCACATCCTCACCTGAGCCAGGCATCAAACTCAGGAGCCAAACCCTCTTCGTTCTTTACAGTTTCTTTGTGGAATACATCATCAGGCTACATTTACTGTAAATATGAACTATTTTTTATGTGGACATAATTTTACTGCCAAAAGAGTATTAAACACGGACTTGCGTTGCCGGTGATTTAAAGGCCTGTCAAGGCTGCAGTAAATAGGCCTATCAAAACATCTATTGTGTTTTTATTGTTCCACGACTTACTTTTCATCAGAGTGATAACGGGTACAATCATAGATCCAATGTGACAGTTGTCACTACAGTAATATAGCAATATGTGCATTAATAAGAGAATTGAAACACCGGCAGGATCAATCTGGTTGGTGGAAAGTAAAAGAGCAGCTCTTGTCCCCCCCTCATCACCACCACTGAGGTGCCCTTGAGCAAGGCACCTTAACCTCCAACGGCTCCAGTGGAGCTGCTCAGTGGCCAGCAGGTCAGACTGGTTGGACTGGGCAGCTTCCAGTATGAATGTGTGAACATATGGTGATTATAACGGTCCAAAATTATGTCGATTTCCATATTCCTTTTATTGAAAAACACCACATTTTCTTGAGGAAAGACCCTTAAAGTCTTTGATGAAGTCAGCGAGCACACTGTAATGCATCATCGCATTGTGCTGTACGCTCTAAAGGTCTAAAACAGTATTATAATAAAATACACATTAAAATCATTACAATACGCCGGTAAGAGTACATTTCAGGACAGGAATGAATAGTTAAGAGTTAAAATGATGTGTGGAATTCATGAGAAAGCTAAACAATAATGTGTTCAGCTCCTGACTTAAATGTAAACAGTTTGACTGACAGCAGACATCAGGGCTCTATTTTACCGATCTGAGGTCACGGCGTGAAGCGCCTGGTGCAGGTGTGTTTAGGGCGTGAAGCGCCTGGTGCAGGTGTGTTTAGGGCGTGAAGCGCCTGGTACAGGTGTGTTTAGGGCGTGAAGCGCCTGGTGCAGGTGTTTTTAGGGCGTGAAGCGCCTGGTGCAGGTGTGTTTAGGGCGTGAAGCGCCTGGTGCAGGTGTGTTTAGGGCGTGTCCAAATCCACTTCTGCTAGTTTGACGGCGGTAAAAAGTGTCCGTGTGCCGGGCGCCTGGTTCTAAAGGGTTGTACTGAGTGTCTTCATTAATCAGAGGTGTGTTTTGGGCGTAACATGCAATCAACCAATCAGAGATCATCTCCCATTCCCTTTAAAAGCCAGGCGCGTTTGGACCTTGGAGCATTGCTGTTATGATGGAGGATTAGCTGAGCAGGAAGGAGAGAAGGAACTGATCTGATCGTACGTGAAGTGAAAGCATGCGAGCAGATCATAATATTTCACATGGTAATGTGAAATGTGTAATTGAATCTTTTGCATGTGTGTGTGTGCTGCTGCGCGTCCCTGAGACTTATGATCTTTTATTTGCTTCCATACGACGTCTGTAGAAAAACTCACATGATGAAATATTACCCAAAACAAAGATATAATAAAAGACGGCATTAACGCTGTTGGCTGTTTTCTGCGATTGTGTTGCTCCTGCCAGTGAGCAGCAGACATTTTGTGCTGTGAGGTCTAATAAAGGAATTCTTTATGGTATCTATAAAGACACGCAGGTGCTGATACTGCAGAGTCGGAGCGGCTGCCATCAATCACCGTATGGCCTCTGATGCACCCGGCGCCACAGCGCCAGGAAACAGCGGAACATGAAAGCGTGGAAGCTGTTTGCAGAGACGACGAGTAAACGCATTTGTTTTTCATTCTGTTTCTCTGATGTGTCTTTTTAGGCCAAAGGTGAAATCAAAGTGACAAAGGGCGTCCCACCTCCGCCCAGAGGGCGTGAAAGCAGACGCCTCGGCTCACCTGAGGACAATAACAGGTAAAGACATTCTCTGCAGCTGCACACCTGATTATACACAACGTCCCTGTGATGTCAGACCGAGGATTTATTGACACAATAAGTTCACTTATGTGGAATTTGCCGTTGTGGAAGGTGCATACGTGCACATACAAACAAACATATGAAACAGTTATATGAAATAAACAATAAATACAGAAACACAAATATATAATAATAATAATAATAATAATGTATGCTTTATTAATCCCGCAAGGGGAAATTACAATGTTTTCACTCTGTTGTCATTACACACAGGTCACACGCACACACACACGCACACACACACACACACACACACACACACACACACACACACACACACACACACACACACACACACACACACACACACACACACAGACATTACACACACACACACACACAGACATTACACACAGGCCTGAATTACACACACATGCTTAGTACCTCTACATGCACTAATGGAGAGATGTCAGAGTGGGGGGGCTGCCCCTGAGCAGTTGGGGGATCGGTGCCTTGCTCAAGGGCACCTTGGCAGTGCCCAGGAGGTGAACTGGCACCTCTCCAGCTACCAGTCCACCGTATGGGGACTTGAACCAGCAACCCTCCGGTTCCCAACTCGACTCCCTAGTGACTGAGCTACTGCCTCCCCCCCCAATATACTGTACATACAAAATAATTTGTAACGAATTTATAGTGTATATGTGCAATGGGCAGATCTAAAGTTTAATTAGTCAGCGGATTAGACAATGGATCATGGTTCCCTGATTTGGACCAACCGAACTGAAGCGAGGAGAATCAAGGTACTGTGGGGAAGTAATACAAATACTGTTGTCTGTTTTCTGGTGATACAGGAAGATAAAGTACTAATAAACACTCTGTTTTTAATATTAATGAGGCATAAAGAGGCCTGCAGGTAGCAGAATTTATCAGAGTCAAGTGTTCTGTTGGCCTTGAGTTGAACACGCACATGTTGAAATGCCTCTGGCTGATCAGGTCCCTGTTGTTCTAATTACAGATTCCTGTTGCATTTTACACGCTCAGCCGTGTTGATGATGTTGGCGTTCTCGCTGCTAATGACCACATTCTGGCCACAGATAACCTTGACATCGCACAGTATCTCACATACAGTGAAGTACTGAGTCTGTTACTGTGGCTTTAGTCCTGGCTTTAGGCACTCAGGCTCCAGCTGCTTGTTTTTGATTTTTCTGTTTTGGATGAGGGTTGATATCTATTCTTGAATGTGACCCGTATCCACAACAACATCATGTCATGCTCGCCGCTTTGCTGCTTGGTCGCTTCTGCTTTGCTGTTCTTTTGTTTAGCTTAAAGTGCTCATATTATGCTTTTTGGCTTGTCCCCCTTTCCTTTATTGTGTTAACTCAGGGACCCTCTTACTCTGCTTCTGACTGGCTAGTAGTCCTCTTACTCTGCTTCTGACTGGCTAGTAGTCCTTACCTAGGTACTGTCAGGGCACGCCCTCATACTCTGCTTCTGACTGGCTAGTAGTCCTTACCTAGGTACTGTCAGGGCACGCCCTCATACTCTGCTTCTGACTGGCTAGTAGTCCTTACCTAGGTACTGTCAGGGCACGCCCTCTTACTCTGCTTCTGACTGGCTAGTAGTCCTTACCTAGGTACTGTCAGGACACGCCCTCATACTCTGCTTCTGACTGGCTAGTAGTCCTTACCTAGGTACTGTCAGGACACGCCCTCTTACTCTGCTTCTGACTGGCTAGTAGTCCTTACCTAGGTACTGTCAGGACACGCCCTCATGCTCTGCTTCTGACTGGCTAGTAGTCCTTACCTAGGTACTGTCAGGGCACGCCCTCATACTCTGCTTCTGACTGGCTAGTAGTCCTTACCTAGGTACTGTCAGGGCACGCCCTCTTACTCTGCTTCTGACTGGCTAGTAGTCCTTACCTAGCTACTGTCAGGGCACGCCCTCATACTCTGCTTCTGACTGGCTAGTAGTCCTCATACTCTGCTTCTGACTGGCTAGTAGTCCTTACCTAGGTACTGTCAGGGCACGCCCTCTTACTCTGCTTCTGACTGGCTAGTAGTCCTCTTACTCTGCTTCTGACTGGCTAGTAGTCCTTACCTAGGTACTGTCAGGGCACGCCCTCTTACTCTGCTTCTGACTGGCTAGTAGTCCTTACCTAGGTACTGTCAGGACACGCCCTCATACTCTGCTTCTGACTGGCTAGTAGTCCTTACCTAGGTACTGTCAGGGCACGCCCTCTTACTCTGCTTCTGACTGGCTAGTAGTCCTTACCTAGGTACTGTCAGGACACGCCCTCATACTCTGCTTCTGACTGGCTAGTAGTCCTTACCTAGGTACTGTCAGGACACGCCCTCTTACTCTGCTTCTGACTGGCTAGTAGTCCTTACCTAGGTACTGTCAGGACACGCCCTCATACTCTGCTTCTGACTGGCTAGTAGTCCTTACCTAGGTACTGTCAGGGCACGCCCTCTTACTCTGCTTCTGACTGGCTAGTAGTCCTCATACTCTGCTTCTGACTGGCTAGTAGTCCTTACCTAGGTACTGTCAGGGCACGCCCTCTTACTCTGCTTCTGACTGGCTAGTAGTCCTCATACTCTGCTTCTGACTGGCTAGTAGTCCTTACCTAGGTACTGTCAGGGCACGCCCTCTTACTCTGCTTCTGACTGGCTAGTAGTCCGTACCTAGGTACAGATGGTAAATCTCTATTTCTACACCACTAACAAGGCTCAGAATATCACCACACTTCACTGGTAGCATAATGAGGGTCCCTACATGGAAACACAAGCAGTGAGAACTTTGTAAGTGTACAGACAGTTTATTAAAAGAGTTTATAAAGACAGTAGCGCTCACGTATACAAGCAGGCGCCATCTTGGGAAAACAGTCGTGACCTGTCGAACGACGACAGGTATATATATATATATATATATATATATATATATATATATATATATATATATATATATATAACAATCAACAATATGACCTAATGTGCTGAGGAAATAAATTCAAAAGGGTATTTTACAATATCTCTGAATGCACCGCGAGGCTGTAGATTACCAGGTTCATTGAACGCACCGTCGCGGTCATAAACAGTCAAACTTTACAGCGTTTAGCGTTAGCTGTTAGCATGTTAACCTGTTTAATCAGCTGCTAGCTAGCTGAAGGCTAACGTTACCTGCTGCTGAGTGTAGCGTTAACCAGAGACAGTTAAAGAAACTAGCGTCACGTGCAGCCATGTTTCTGTTGTCTCCCTCCTTCATTTTACAGCCGAATGGCGGCTAGAACGGCTCCGGGTGAAAGGTCCACATGGAACGGATTAATCTGCATTATTTTTTCTCAGATTAATTAATCAAAATGAACGCGTTGTTTTGACAGCCCTAATAACACGTTACACAGCAGGTAACGTTAGCCTACCGTTAGCTGCTGTAGTAACTGGATTAAACATGTTAAACTGCTGACGGCTAACGGTGCAACAGTCTGCCGCTAACGCTACGAGCTAACAGACACACACTAGCGCTGGTCGCTGCTGTCGTCTGAAAAACACTCAGACGGGACAACATGGTGCGTTTACTGGTAAACTGGTAAACTGGTAAACTGGTAAACCTCGGGACCGACTTATGACCGTCTGCTATCTGTCGTGGAATTCTCCTCGCGTTACTCCGTCCTCTGTGACGGTCTGCATCTAACGAAGCTGCGCGGTGCAGGGAACGACTGTGATTGGCTCATGGAGGCACGTGACCAGACGGTGGTTTACGGAGCGCTGGATTGGCTTTGCAAAAAAAATGATCCGGAGCGTTCTATGAACGCATTTTAAATATCGCTCGATCACGTGAATTTGATCGTGGGAAGCCAAAATCATGATCGTCATTAAAATTTGATTAATTGTGCAGCAGCCCTAAAATGTAGGAAAGGAAGGACGCCAGACCCCCCCCCCCCCCCCCCCCGCCAGATAGGCGCCTCCATGTCTTCCACGACCGATATATATATATATATATATATATATATATATATATATATATATATATATATATATATATATATATATATATATATATATATATATATAATCCAAACTGGTCTTTTTCCAAAGATTTTGATCCTTTTCTATGTTTTTGTCGCCTTCTTTTATGTTTTTTTTGAAGTCTTTGCTTTTTTTTGTGGCCTTTTGACTTTTTTGTCTCTTTTTTCGACAATTCTTTCAATGTTTTTTGTCGCTTTTTTAAAATAAATCCATGCAGACGCACCGACCCGACGGCCGACTGTCGGCAGTAAAGTCACCGACCTCGCCAGACGGGTTGGTGCGTCAGCGCCTTCAGTGACGTGAACACGTGTTACAGTAATGGGCCGTCCAGAACAGAGAGGACCGTAGTATCGTCACAGCTCTCCGTCAGACCACACAGAACATGACATCAACCTTTGCTGAGTCCATTTGACTTGTTTAGTCTGGTTCTTATCTAAATGCCAAACGTAATCCTGAGTGGATCGGTGGCTACAGACACTAAACAGAACCTGCTGATGAAGTTACTGCAGCCGATCTCAACCCAATTACTGACCCGAGAGCGATAACCTTACAGGAGCTCAGTCACAGTTATCAGTCTGTGGACAATCAGGAGATCTACTCTTGCATTAGCAGCGCGTTTACTCAGCGACGTATCCAGGGGCGTCGGACTGGGGGGGGGGGCTGAGTGCCCAAAAGATGCTAGAATGAATAGCTGTGGATGCCGGGAGGGGCCCATAGAGAATGCCTTTCTACAGGGCCCAGAATTTGGTGCTACGCCCCTGGACGTGTCTGCCATTGGTGAGGCTCACTGTATACTAGGGCTGGGTACCGAATTCAATACTTTTTAGGCACCGACCGAATTGCCTCCTTAGTATCGAGTATTGAAAAATGCCTCGTCATTCAGTACCAAACTTCAAGACCTACTCTTACAAGCTGCAGCAGCAGTGAAAATGCTGTCGTGTCTGTCGTACTAAATATATCCTTTTTAAGGACAGACGCTCTTTCTTCTCTGCAGGAAAATGGTCTCAATTACTTTCTCATTTTCTCCCGCCGAGCTGGTAATTTTCCTGCTGCAGAGTGAATTGTCTTCAGTGAATGGAGCCGGGACAGAACGTACCGTGCTTACGGTACAGAATACAGTCAGTATGTCCTCTGGCTGCTTTATTCCCTTCTCAATAAACAAGTGTCAGAAAGCACAGAGTAATGAAGTGGCTCCTCCTCCTGCGTCCTGCTGCTGTTTGTCGCCTGCTCGGCAGGAGATTGAATTATAATTGCCACGCTCTTCCTGGACAGTCAGCTAATTCCTTTAATATCGCCTCGCCCTCCGCGGCCGCTGCACTGATACAGAAAGTATATTAACACTGCAGCCGTTATCGTTTAAAGATGAGCCTCCCTTCAAGTGTCCAACCCAGGCTCCACAGAGTTATGATCCCATACAACTAAACTAACCCTTCAGTGCCACCATGACTACGAATACTATGGGATGTATTATTATTATTATTATTATTATTATTATTATTATTATTATTATTATTATTATTATTATGTTATATCTACAAAAGTATTGCACGGAAGGAACATGACCCGCTCACTCTACATTATCCCACTTATTAAGGTTCTGACCCACCAACCAGACGGCTCTGACCACCAACCAGACGGCTCTGACCACCAACCAGACGGTTCTGACCACCAACCAGACGGTTCTGACCCACCAACCAGACGGCTCTGACCACCAACCAGACGGTTCTGACCACCAACCAGACGGTTCTGACCCACCAACCAGACGGCTCTGACCCACCAACCAGACGGCTCTGACCACCAACCAGACGGTTCTGACCACCAACCAGACGGTTCTGACCCACCAACCAGACGGCTCTGACCACCAACCAGACGGCTCTGACCCACCAACCAGACGGTTCTGACCCACCAACCAGACGGCTCTGACCACCAACCAGACGGCTCTGACCCACCAACCAGACGGTTCTGACCCACCAACCAGACGGTTCTGACCACCAACCAGACGGTTCTGACCCACCGACCAGACGGTTCTGACCACCGACCAGACGGCTCTGACCACCAACCAGACGGCTCTGACCCACCAACCAGACGGTTCTGACCACCAACCAGACGGTTCTGACCACCAACCAGACGGCTCTGACCACCAACCAGACGGCTCTGACCACCAACCAGACGGTTCTGACCACCAACCAGACGGTTCTGACCACCAACCAGACGGTTCTGACCCACCAACCAGACGGTTCTGACCCACCAACCAGACGGCTCTGACCCACCAACCAGACGGTTCTGACCACCAACCAGACGGTTCTGACCACCAACCAGACGGTTCTGACCACCAACCAGACGGCTCTGACCACCAACCAGACGGCTCTGACCACCAACCAGACGGTTCTGACCACCAACCAGACGGTTCTGACCACCAACCAGACGGTTCTGACCCACCAACCAGACGGTTCTGACCCACCAACCAGACGGCTCTGACCCACCAACCAGACGGTTCTGACCACCAACCAGACGGTTCTGACCACCAACCAGACGGTTCTGACCACCAACCAGACGGTTCTGACCCACCAACCAGACGGCTCTGACCCACCAACCAGACGGTTCTGACCACCAACCAGACGGTTCTGACCACCAACCAGACGGCTCTGACCACCAACCAGACGGCTCTGACCCACCAACCAGACGGTTCTGACCACCAACCAGACGGGTCCTGTGAACCAGAGGGTTGCTGGTTCAAGTCCCCATACAGACCAAAGTATGGTGGTGGACTGGTAGCTGGAGAGGTGCCAGATCACCTCCTGGGCACTGCAAGGCACCGAACCCCCAACTGCTCGGGGCGCCTTTCCATGGGCAGCCCCCCCACTCTGACATCTCTCCATTAGTGCATGTATACTACACACACACACACACACACACACACACACACACACACACACACACACACACACACACACACACACACACACACACACACACACACATATATATATAATAATATATACATACATATAACATATTACATTTTGGACCATTATTATCACCATCTCTGTATCTGGAAAGTATTAGTAAAAGATGATTTATTGTTCAGTACGCAGCTGTGGGTGGCCTTTGTCTTTGATCTTGAGAAAAATGAAATAAAGTTTCTTATCAAGATGTGCTTTCATCACATATTCACGACAGCGTCTTCTAGTGGGAGCCCGGATGTCCCTGTGAGATATTAAACATACGCTATACGACATCTGGTCATTTGTTACTTCACAGCTCTACAGGAGCCCGATATCACACCCGAACTGGAATTCATATATGCACAGTGATATTTATGGTCTGCACGTCCTGCGCTGTGCCGTTGAGCCACATATATCACGTCTGTATCAGGTCCCATATCGACCCGACAGGCGCGTTCAGCCTGGAAGATCTAGACGTCTCTGCACCAACACGACCAACGCAGCAACAGATCTATTCACCGTCTTTACTTTAATGTTTTTGTCGCCTTCTTTTAAGTTTTTTTTCAAAGTCTTTGCTTTTTTTAATTTGTGGCCTTTTGACGTTTTTGTCTCTTTTTCGACAATTTTTTCAATGATTTTTGTCGCTTTTTAAAATAAATCCATGCAGACATGTCCCGGGACTTCCCTAGAACGTTGTAGATCTCAAACAAAAGTGCCAAAACGTTGTCGTAAAAGTGCCAAAACGTCGTCGGTAAAAGTGCCAAAACGTCGGTAAAAGTGCCAAAACGTCGGTAAAAGTGCCAAAACGTCGTCGGTAAAAGTGCCAAAACGTCGTCGGTAAAAGTGCCAAAACGTCGTCGGTAAAAGTGCCAAAACGTCGTCGGTAAAAGTGCCAAAAACGTCGTCGGTAAAAGTGCCAAAACGTCGGTAAAAGTGCCAAAACGTCGTCGGTAAAAGTGCCAAAACGTCGTCGGTAAAAGTGCCAAAACGTCGTCGGTAAAAGTGCCAAAACGTCGTCGGTAAAAGTGCCAAAACGTCGGTAAAAAGTGCCAAAACGTCGGTAAAAGTGCCAAAACGTCGTCGGTAAAAGTGCCAAAACGTCGTCGGTAAAAGTGCCAAAACGTCGTCGGTAAAAGTGCCAAAACGTCGTCGGTAAAAGTGCCAAAACGTCGTCGGTAAAAGTGCCAAAACGTCGTCGGTAAAAGTGCCAAAACGTCGTCGGTAAAAGTGCCAAACATTTAAATTAAAAAGAGAACTTACAGTAAGGTTGCGTGTGATTTGCTTGAACAGAAGAACGGGTGTTCCTGAGTGGCTGGAGGTGGACCCCAGCAGGCGCACGGCGCTCGACCTCGCCGGCATCGTGCCGCGGCGGAGCGCCGACCGAGGTCCGCCGGAGACCTCCGGGAAGACTCCACCGGCCCCCCCCCATCACAGCAGATTCTCCGCGGGTTCGTGGACGACCCGGATGTCCCCCCGCTGGTCTAACACGTTAACCTGTTCTCCTCCGGTCTCTATCGCACATTTAATAAAAGTTTCTATATCAGAAATTTGGGTTTCTTTCAAACAAATTGTCAAAGAAAGTAACGAGGCCGTTTCCATAGCAACGCTCTTCACAAGTTAAATAAATCATCAGTTCACTACTTTCACTGAATTTGAGTGTTTTAATGACAAAAGAACGCTGTGTGTGTGTGTGTCTGTGTGTGTGTGTGTGTGTGTGTGTATGTTTATCTGTGTGTGTGTGTGTGTGTGTGTGTGTGTGTGTGTGTGTGTGTGTGTGTGTGTGTGTGTGTGTGTGTGTGTGTGCGTGTGTGTGTGTCTGTGTGTGTGTGTGTGTGTGTGTGTGTGCGCGTGTTTATCTGTGTGTGTGTGTGTGTGTGTATATCTGTGTGCGTGTTGTCTGTGTGTGCGTGTGTGTGTGTGCGTGTGTGTGTGTGTATGTTTATCTGTGTGTGTGTGTGTGTGTGCGTGTGTATGTTTATCTGTGTGTATATCTGTGTGTGTGTGTGGTGTGTGTGTGTGTGTATGTTTATCTGTGTGTGTGTGTGTGTGTGTGTGTGTGTGTGTGTGTGTATGTTTATCTGTGTGTGTGTGTGTGTGTGTGTGCGTGTTTATCTGTGTGTGTGTGTGTGTGTGTGTGTGTGTATGTTTATCTGTGTGTGTGTGTGTGTGTGCGTGCCTGTTGTAGGTCTGGTCGCCTGTGGCCGTGTTGTGTGTTTTGGAAGCTGCTGCTCTTTGCTCCGTTGTGTTGTCCCCCCCCCCCCCCCCCCCCCCCCCCCCCCCCCCCCCCCAGTGCCCCCCCGCCCTTCTTCAAAAGCTCAGGAAAACCGACATCCTGCCAGACTTGGGTCCCAGAGGCCCAGAGGACACGGGTCCAACAACTTGCTCATCTCTCCTTGAAACTCCACAGAAGTCTCCTCGCTCTTTACTTTTCCGTTCGGAGCTGTCACCCTGACTTTAGTTGTTAATACTGGCAATGACAAATAAAGCTTGATTGGATCTGGTGTGATTACCTGTGATTACCTGTGATTACCTGTGTGGATGAGAGGGTGAGGGGACACCAGTAGGTGGAATGGGTCACCAGTAGGTGGAATGGGACACCTGCAGGTGGAATGGGACACCAGTAGGTGGAATGGGTCACCAATAGGTGGAATGGGTCACCAGTAGGTGGAATGGGTCACCAGTAGGTGGAATGGGACACCAGTAGGTGGAATGGGACACTTGCAGGTGGAATGGGTCACCAGTAGGTGGAATGGGTCACCAGTAGGTGGAATGGGTCACCAGTAGGTGGAATGGGTCACCAGTAGGTGGAATGGGTCACTTGCAGGTGGAATGGGTCACCAGTAGGTGGAATGGGTCACCAGTAGGTGGAATGGGTCACCAGTAGGTGGAATGGGTCACCAGTAGGTGGAATGGGACACCTGCAGGTGGAATGGGTCACCAGTAGGTGGAATGGGTCACCAGTAGGTGGAATGGGTCACCAGTAGGTGGAATGGGACACCAGTAGGTGGAATGGGTCACCAGTAGGTGAATGGGACACCAGTAGGTGGAATGGGTCACCAGTAGGTGGAATGGGTCACCAGTAGGTGGAATGGGACACCTGCAGGTGGAATGGGTCACCAGTAGGTGGAATGGGTCACCAGTAGGTGGAATGGGTCACCAGTAGGTGGAATGGGTCACCAGTAGGTGGAATGGGACACCAGTAGGTGGAATGGGACACCTGCAGGTGGCGGTAGTGCAACGCAATGGATGCAAACCGCTGTTAAAATCACAGAAGAAGAAGAAGCCGTGGAGCTGCTGCCAGGTGAGTCAGAAGAAGAAGAAGCTGCTGCCAGGTGAGTCAGAAGAAGAAGAAGCTGCTGCCAGGTGAGTCAGAAGAAGAAGATTACTATAT
>CM042436.1:37212020-37220968 GCA_023631565.1 Gymnocephalus cernua | reverse complement strand
TTCTTCATATATATATATATATATATATATATATATATATATATATATATATAAATGTGTGTGTGTATTTGTATGTACATATATTTAGCACGATTCAAGGCATTTAGAATCCAACCGTCTGGACTTACGTGCACTAAACCCAGCAGGTATACTGTAGCTCAGACGTGTGTTCCTGTTTCTCCTTGCACATCAAAGACATATTTTGTGCACTTTTCAGTGACGTTAAGAGGCTACGAATGAGGCCAAAGCACTTTGTCAAAGTTTCTCCATAGAACACAGGTTGTTTTGTCAAGTTGAGGTCATCACGGCAACAAGCGCTGCCAGAGAACGGTGAAACTCAAACGGTCAGACGGTTGTAGCAGAACGAGTGAAGTGGACTCACGTTGTTGCAGAACGAGTGAAGTGGACTCACGTTGTAGCAGAACGAGTGAAGTGGACTCACGTTGTTGTAGAACGAGTGAAGTGGACTCACGTTGTTGCAGAACGAGTGAAGTGGACTCACGTTGTAGCAGAACGAGTGAAGTGGACTCACGTTGTTGCAGAACGAGTGAAGTGGACTCACGTTGTTGTAGAACGAGTGAAGTGGACTCACGTTGTAGCAGAACGAGTGAAGTGGACTCACGTTGTAGCAGAACGAGTGAAGTGGACTCACGTTGTTGTAGAACGAGTGAAGTGGACTCACGTTGTTGCAGAACGAGTGAAGTGGACTCACGTTGTTGTAGAACGAGTGAAGTGGACTCACGTTGTTGCAGAACGAGTGAAGTGGACTCACGTTGTTGCAGAACGAGTGAAGTGGACTCACGTTGTTGCAGAACGAGTGAAGTGGACTCACGTTGTTGTAGAACGAGTGAAGTGGACTCACGTTGTTGCAGAACGAGTGAAGTGGACTCACGTTGTTGTAGAACGAGTGAAGTGGACTCACGTTGTTGCAGAACGAGTGAAGTGGACTCACGTTGTTGCAGAACGAGTGAAGTGGACTCACGTTGTTGCAGAACGAGTGAAGTGGACTCACGTTGTTACAGAACGAGTGAAGTGGACTCACGTTGTTACAGAACGAGTGAAGTGGACTCACGTTGTAGCAGAACGAGTGAAGTGGACTCACGTTGTAGCAGAACGAGTGAAGTGGACTCACGTTGTTGCAGAACGAGTGAAGTGGACTCACGTTGTTACAGAACGAGTGAAGTGGACTCACGTTGTTGTAGAACGAGTGAAGTGGACTCACGCTGTAGCAGAACAAGTGAAGTGGACTCACGTTGTAGCAGAACAAGTGAAGTGGACTCACGCTGTAGCAGAACGAGTGAAGTGGACTCACGTTGTAGCAGAACAAGTGAAGTGGACTCACGTTGTTGCAGAACGAGTGAAGTGGACTCACGTTGTTGCAGAACGAGTGAAGTGGACTCACGTTGTTACAGAACGAGTGAAGTGAACTCACGTTGTTGTAGAACGAGTGAAGTGGACTCACGTTGTAGCAGAACAAGTGAAGTGGACTCACGTTGTTACAGAACGAGTGAAGTGGACTCACGTTGTTGTAGAACGAGTGAAGTGGACTCACGTTGTAGCAGAACGAGTGAAGTGGACTCACGTTGTTGTAGAACGAGTGAAGTGGACTCACGTTGTAGCAGAACAAGTGAAGTGGACTCACGTTGTTGCAGAACGAGTGAAGTGGACTCACGTTGTTGCAGAACGAGTGAAGTGGACTCACGTTGTTGTAGAACGAGTGAAGTGGACTCACGTTGTTGCAGAACGAGTGAAGTGGACTCACGTTGTTGCAGAACGAGTGAAGTGGACTCACGTTGTTGCAGAACGAGTGAAGTGGACTCACGTTGTTGCAGAACGAGTGAAGTGGACTCACGTTGTTACAGAACGAGTGAAGTGGACTCACGTTGTTACAGAACGAGTGAAGTGGACTCACGTTGTTACAGAACGAGTGAAGTGGACTCACGTTGTTACAGAACGAGTGAAGTGGACTCACGTTGTTGCAGAACGAGTGAAGTGGACTCACGTTGTTACAGAACGAGTGAAGTGGACTCACGTTGTTGTAGAACGAGTGAAGTGGACTCACGTTGTTACAGAACGAGTGAAGTGGACTCACGTTGTTGTAGAACGAGTGAAGTGGACTCACGCTGTAGCAGAACAAGTGAAGTGGACTCACGTTGTAGCAGAACAAGTGAAGTGGACTCACGCTGTAGCAGAACGAGTGAAGTGGACTCACGTTGTTGTAGAACGAGTGAAGTGGACTCACGTTGTAGCAGAACAAGTGAAGTGGACTCACGTTGTTGCAGAACGAGTGAAGTGGACTCACGTTGTTGCAGAACGAGTGAAGTGGACTCACGTTGTTACAGAACGAGTGAAGTGAACTCACGTTGTTGTAGAACGAGTGAAGTGGACTCACGTTGTAGCAGAACAAGTGAAGTGGACTCACGTTGTTACAGAACGAGTGAAGTGGACTCACGTTGTTGTAGAACGAGTGAAGTGGACTCACGTTGTAGCAGAACGAGTGAAGTGGACTCACGTTGTTGTAGAACGAGTGAAGTGGACTCACGTTGTAGCAGAACAAGTGAAGTGGACTCACGTTGTTGCAGAACGAGTGAAGTGGACTCACGTTGTTGCAGAACGAGTGAAGTGGACTCACGTTGTTGTAGAACGAGTGAAGTGGACTCACGTTGTTGTAGAACGAGTGAAGTGGACTCACGTTGTAGCAGAACAAGTGAAGTGGACTCACGTTGTAGCAGAACGAGTGAAGTGGACTCACGTTGTTACAGAACGAGTGAAGTGGACTCACGTTGTTGTAGAACGAGTGAAGTGGACTCACGTTGTTGTAGAACGAGTGAAGTGGACTCACGTTGTTGCAGATGAGTGAAGTGGACTCACGGTGTAGCAGAACGAGTGAAGTGGACTCACGTTGTTGTAGAACGAGTGAAGTGGACTCACGTTGTAGCAGAACGAGTGAAGTGGACTCACGTTGTAGCAGAACGAGTGAAGTGGACTCACGTTGTTGTAGAACGAGTGAAGTGGACTCACGTTGTTGCAGATGAGTGAAGTGGACTCACGTTGTAGCAGAACGAGTGAAGTGGACTCACGTTGTTACAGAACGAGTGAAGTGGACTCACGTTGTTGCAGAACGAGTGAAGTGGACTCACGTTGTTACAGAACGAGTGAAGTGGACTCACGTTGTGGCAGAACGAGTGAAGTGGACTCACGTTGTAGCAGAACGAGTGAAGTGGACTCATGTTGTAGCAGAACGAGTGAAGTGGACTCACGTTGTTGTTGAACGAGTGAAGTGGACTCACGTTGTAGCAGAACGAGTGAAGTGGACTCACGTTGTAGCAGAACGAGTGAAGTGGACTCACGTTGTAGCAGAACGAGTGAAGTGGACTCACGTTGTTGTTGAACGAGTGAAGTGGACTCACGTTGTAGCAGAACGAGTGAAGTGGACTCACGTTGTTACAGAACGAGTGAAGTGGACTCACGTTGTTGCAGAACGAGTGAAGTGGACTCACATTGTAGCAGAACGAGTGAAGTGGACTCACGTTGTAGCAGAACAAGTGAAGTGGACTCACGTTGTTACAGAACGAGTGAAGTGGACTCACGTTGTTGTAGAACGAGTGAAGTGGACTCACGTTGTAGCAGAACGAGTGAAGTGGACTCACGTTGTTGTAGAACGAGTGAAGTGGACTCACGTTGTTGTAGAACGAGTGAAGTGGACTCACGTTGTAGCAGAACGAGTGAAGTGGACTCACGTTGTAGCAGAACGAGTGAAGTGGACTCACGTTGTAGCAGAACGAGTGAAGTGGACTCACGTTGTTGTAGAACGAGTGAAGTGGACTCACATTGTTGTAGAATGAGTGAAGTGGACTCACGTTGTTGTAGAACGAGTGAAGTGGACTCACGTTGTTGTAGAACGAGTGAAGTGGACTCACGTTGTTGCAGAACGAGTGAAGTGGACTCACATTGTTGTAGAATGAGTGAAGTGGACTCACGTTGTTGTAGAACGAGTGAAGTGGACTCACGTTGTTACAGAACGAGTGAAGTGGACTCACGTTGTTACAGAACGAGTGAAGTGGACTCACGTTGTTGCAGAACGAGTGAAGTGGACTCACGTTGTTACAGAACGAGTGAAGTGGACTCACGTTGTTACAGAACGAGTGAAGTGGACTCACGTTGTTACAGAACGAGTGAAGTGGACTCACGTTGTTGTAGAACGAGTGAAGTGGACTCACGTTGTAGCAGAACGAGTGAAGTGGACTCACGTTGTTATAGAACGAGTGAAGTGGACTCACGTTGTTGTAGAACGAGTGAAGTGGACTCACGTTGTAGCAGAACGAGTGAAGTGGACTCACGTTGTAGCAGAACGAGTGAAGTGGACTCACGTTGTAGCAGAACGAGTGAAGTGGACTCACGTTGTTGTAGAACAAGTGAAGTGGACTCACATTGTTGTAGAATGAGTGAAGTGGACTCACGTTGTTGTAGAACGAGTGAAGTGGACTCACGTTGTAGCAGAACAAGTGAAGTGGACTCACGTTGTTACAGAACGAGTGAAGTGGACTCACGTTGTTGTAGAACGAGTGAAGTGGACTCACGTTGTAGCAGAACGAGTGAAGTGGACTCACGTTGTTGTAGAACGAGTGAAGTGGACTCACGTTGTAGCAGAACAAGTGAAGTGGACTCACGTTGTTGCAGAACGAGTGAAGTGGACTCACGTTGTTGCAGAACGAGTGAAGTGGACTCACGTTGTTACAGAACGAGTGAAGTGGACTCACGTTGTTGCAGAACGAGTGAAGTGGACTCACGTTGTTACAGAACGAGTGAAGTGGACTCACGTTGTTACAGAACGAGTGAAGTGGACTCACGTTGTTACAGAACGAGTGAAGTGGACTCACGTTGTTGTAGAACGAGTGAAGTGGACTCACGTTGTAGCAGAACGAGTGAAGTGGACTCACGTTGTTGTAGAACGAGTGAAGTGGACTCACGTTGTTGTAGAACGAGTGAAGTGGACTCACGTTGTAGCAGAACGAGTGAAGTGGACTCACGTTGTAGCAGAACGAGTGAAGTGGACTCACGTTGTAGCAGAACGAGTGAAGTGGACTCACGTTGTTGTAGAACAAGTGAAGTGGACTCACATTGTTGTAGAATGAGTGAAGTGGACTCACGTTGTTGTAGAACGAGTGAAGTGGACTCACGTTGTAGCAGAACAAGTGAAGTGGACTCACGTTGTTACAGAACGAGTGAAGTGGACTCACGTTGTTGTAGAACGAGTGAAGTGGACTCACGTTGTAGCAGAACGAGTGAAGTGGACTCACGTTGTTGTAGAACGAGTGAAGTGGACTCACGTTGTAGCAGAACAAGTGAAGTGGACTCACGTTGTTGCAGAACGAGTGAAGTGGACTCACGTTGTTGCAGAACGAGTGAAGTGGACTCACGTTGTTGTAGAACGAGTGAAGTGGACTCACGTTGTTGCAGAACGAGTGAAGTGGACTCACGTTGTTGCAGAACGAGTGAAGTGGACTCACGTTGTTACAGAACGAGTGAAGTGGACTCACGTTGTTACAGAACGAGTGAAGTGGACTCACGTTGTTACAGAACGAGTGAAGTGGACTCACGTTGTTACAGAACGAGTGAAGTGGACTCACGTTGTTGCAGAACGAGTGAAGTGGACTCACGTTGTTACAGAACGAGTGAAGTGGACTCACGTTGTTGTAGAACGAGTGAAGTGGACTCACGCTGTAGCAGAACAAGTGAAGTGGACTCACGTTGTAGCAGAACAAGTGAAGTGGACTCACGCTGTAGCAGAACGAGTGAAGTGGACTCACATTGTTGTAGAACGAGTGAAGTGGACTCACGTTGTAGCAGAACAAGTGAAGTGGACTCACGTTGTTGCAGAACGAGTGAAGTGGACTCACGTTGTTGCAGAACGAGTGAAGTGGACTCACGTTGTTACAGAACGAGTGAAGTGAACTCACGTTGTTGTAGAACGAGTGAAGTGGACTCACGTTGTAGCAGAACAAGTGAAGTGGACTCACGTTGTTACAGAACGAGTGAAGTGGACTCACGTTGTTGTAGAACGAGTGAAGTGGACTCACGTTGTAGCAGAACGAGTGAAGTGGACTCACGTTGTTGTAGAACGAGTGAAGTGGACTCACGTTGTAGCAGAACAAGTGAAGTGGACTCACGTTGTTGCAGAACGAGTGAAGTGGACTCACGTTGTTGCAGAACGAGTGAAGTGGACTCACGTTGTTGTAGAACGAGTGAAGTGGACTCACGTTGTTGTAGAACGAGTGAAGTGGACTCACGTTGTAGCAGAACAAGTGAAGTGGACTCACGTTGTAGCAGAACGAGTGAAGTGGACTCACGTTGTTACAGAACGAGTGAAGTGGACTCACGTTGTTGTAGAACGAGTGAAGTGGACTCACGTTGTTGTAGAACGAGTGAAGTGGACTCACGTTGTTGCAGATGAGTGAAGTGGACTCACGGTGTAGCAGAACGAGTGAAGTGGACTCACGTTGTTGTAGAACGAGTGAAGTGGACTCACGTTGTAGCAGAACGAGTGAAGTGGACTCACGTTGTAGCAGAACGAGTGAAGTGGACTCACGTTGTTGTAGAACGAGTGAAGTGGACTCACGTTGTTGCAGATGAGTGAAGTGGACTCACGTTGTAGCAGAACGAGTGAAGTGGACTCACGTTGTTACAGAACGAGTGAAGTGGACTCACGTTGTTGCAGAACGAGTGAAGTGGACTCACGTTGTTACAGAACGAGTGAAGTGGACTCACGTTGTAGCAGAACGAGTGAAGTGGACTCACGTTGTAGCAGAACGAGTGAAGTGGACTCATGTTGTAGCAGAACGAGTGAAGTGGACTCAAGTTGTTGTTGAACGAGTGAAGTGGACTCACGTTGTAGCAGAACGAGTGAAGTGGACTCACGTTGTAGCAGAACGAGTGAAGTGGACTCACGTTGTAGCAGAACGAGTGAAGTGGACTCACGTTGTTGTTGAACGAGTGAAGTGGACTCACGTTGTAGCAGAACGAGTGAAGTGGACTCACGTTGTTACAGAACGAGTGAAGTGGACTCACGTTGTTGCAGAACGAGTGAAGTGGACTCACATTGTAGCAGAACGAGTGAAGTGGACTCACGTTGTAGCAGAACAAGTGAAGTGGACTCACGTTGTTACAGAACGAGTGAAGTGGACTCACGTTGTTGTAGAACGAGTGAAGTGGACTCACGTTGTAGCAGAACGAGTGAAGTGGACTCACGTTGTTGTAGAACGAGTGAAGTGGACTCACGTTGTTGTAGAACGAGTGAAGTGGACTCACGTTGTAGCAGAACGAGTGAAGTGGACTCACGTTGTAGCAGAACGAGTGAAGTGGACTCACGTTGTAGCAGAATGAGTGAAGTGGACTCACGTTGTTGTAGAACGAGTGAAGTGGACTCACATTGTTGTAGAATGAGTGAAGTGGACTCACGTTGTTGTAGAACGAGTGAAGTGGACTCACGTTGTTGCAGAACGAGTGAAGTGGACTCACATTGTTGTAGAATGAGTGAAGTGGACTCACGTTGTTGTAGAACGAGTGAAGTGGACTCACGTTGTTACAGAACGAGTGAAGTGGACTCACGTTGTTACAGAACGAGTGAAGTGGACTCACATTGTTGTAGAATGAGTGAAGTGGACTCACGTTGTTGTAGAACGAGTGAAGTGGACTCACGTTGTTACAGAACGAGTGAAGTGGACTCACGTTGTTGCAGAACGAGTGAAGTGGACTCACGTTGTTACAGAACGAGTGAAGTGGACTCACGTTGTTACAGAACGAGTGAAGTGGACTCACGTTGTTACAGAACGAGTGAAGTGGACTCACGTTGTTGTAGAACGAGTGAAGTGGACTCACGTTGTAGCAGAACGAGTGAAGTGGACTCACGTTGTTGTAGAACGAGTGAAGTGGACTCACGTTGTTGTAGAACGAGTGAAGTGGACTCACGTTGTAGCAGAACGAGTGAAGTGGACTCACGTTGTAGCAGAACGAGTGAAGTGGACTCACGTTGTTGTAGAACAAGTGAAGTGGACTCACATTGTTGTAGAATGAGTGAAGTGGACTCACGTTGTTGTAGAACGAGTGAAGTGGACTCACGTTGTTGCAGAACGAGTGAAGTGGACTCACATTGTTGTAGAATGAGTGAAGTGGACTCACGTTGTTGTAGAACGAGTGAAGTGGACTCACGTTGTTACAGAACGAGTGAAGTGGACTCACGTTGTTACAGAACGAGTGAAGTGGACTCACATTGTTGTAGAATGAGTGAAGTGGACTCACGTTGTTGTAGAACGAGTGAAGTGGACTCACGTTGTTACAGAACGAGTGAAGTGGACTCACGTTGTTGCAGAACGAGTGAAGTGGACTCACGTTGTTACAGAACGAGTGAAGTGGACTCACGTTGTTACAGAACGAGTGAAGTGGACTCACGTTGTTACAGAACGAGTGAAGTGGACTCACGTTGTTGCAGAACGAGTGAAGTGGACTCACGTTGTTACAGAACGAGTAAAGTGGACTCACGTTGTTACAGAACGAGTGAAGTGGACTCACGTTGTTGCAGAACGAGTGAAGTGGACTCACGTTGTTGCAGAACGAGTGAAGTGGACTCACGTTGTTACAGAACGAGTGAAGTGGACTCACGTTGTTACAGAACGAGTGAAGTGGACTCACGTTGTTGTAGAACGAGTGAAGTGGACTCACGTTGTTGTAGAACGAGTGAAGTGGACTCACGTTGTTGCAGAACGAGTGAAGTGGACTCACGTTGTTACAGAACGAGTGAAGTGGACTCACGTTGTAGCAGAACGAGTGAAGTGGACTCACGTTGTTGTAGAACGAGTGAAGTGGACTCACGTTGTTGTAGAACGAGTGAAGTGGACTCACGTTGTTACAGAACGAGTGAAGTGGACTCACGTTGTTGTAGAACGAGTGAA
>CM042436.1:37192020-37207020 GCA_023631565.1 Gymnocephalus cernua | reverse complement strand
TGTGGAGCGAGTGAAATGAGAGCCGCAGTGGAGGCTGAGAGGCAGGTGGAGCGAGCAGAGAGACGAAACACGAGATGTTGGACATCAGCAGTTTTCGGGGGCAGATCAGCGGTGAACCTTGGCCTCGTCGTCGGCATCCACGCCAGCCTGACAGGCAGCGCTGCAATGTAACTAAGTACATTTACTCCAGTACTGTACACTACTTCAGTCCAAATGTTGAGCTACTTGTACTCTACTTGAGTCTTTTCTTTTCATGCCACTTTCTAATTCTACTCCGCTACATTTCAGAGAGAAATATTGTACTTTTTACTCCACTACATTAATCTGTTACAGCTTTAGTTACTAGGTACTTTAGTTACTCCACTACATTCATCTGTTACAGCTTAAGTTACTAGTTACTTTAGTTACTCCACTACATTCATCTGTTACAGCTTTAGTACACACACACACACAGACACACACACACAGACACACACACACACACACACACACACACACACACACACACCAGCCACCACGTCACTTCTGTTTACTGATAGCTATCGTTTACCTCAGGCTAATTAATTAGCCAGTAAGTGGTGATTTTTGGCAGCCAGGGAGAATGAAAGGGAGAAAACAGGACGCCAAGTAACACGCCGGATATCGCTCATACACATTCTTTCTTCTTTTTGTTTACATTGTGGAAGTTGTGGCAGTAACTGACAGAGACAACTTCTCACGTTGAGCACCCGAATGAGTGTCTTGTTTATTCTTATAGGGAAAAACAATTCATTCACAAAAAGGTGCTGCCCATTAACCCAACCCCCGGGTCCCACGTCATCACACGCTTAAAGGGACCGCAATTCCTGAACCAATGTATTTACAAGCATAACATATTACATTACACTATGAAGGTGAATTATGTCTGTCACGTTCACTACAACATCGTAGTTAAGGCGGCAGGCGTGTGTTGCTTAGGCGGCCGCCTTGACTGCAGTGGTGCGGGGAACCCTGTTATTAGCAATAATAAAGATGATAATATGTTGCTTAACATGTAAATATCATTCTGGCTCCGCTGCACGCAGGAGAGACGACGAGGAGTTTCTCTCTCCACCTGCTCTGCTTTTTGCTGAGAAGTTATTTCTGCCTCCATAGGAAACCGCCGTGCACGTAATTACCTCAAACCTCAGCAAATTACTGTTTGAATCCAGGCCGAACACGATTAACATCGCACTTTAATGTCACTTCTGTCTCTGCGGACGCCGCCGCCTTCCTGTCTCTCTCGCAGCATTCAGCAGATATCTTAGTCTGGGTAAACCAGTCTGATCTGCTGGTGGTCTGATGTCTCCCAGCAGCTCAGACTGGAAACCTGTACGTTTATCTCTTCTGTTACTAATCTGCAGGAACCAATCACAGACTGGCTTATCCACCTGGCGCGCTATTGGCCGGTTTAACACGATGACGATGAAGAAGCGACCGAGCAGCTTCTTGTTTACATTCAACATGGCGGCCACCTAAGCGCAGCGACCCGTTGATGCCGCTGTCGCTGCTACGTCTCCCGGATCTCTGCTCTGATTGGTTGAACATCATACTTTTACAACATATTCTAATAAAGCATGTCAGTAAGTCTACGTGTCCGGTCCTGGATGTGATCCTCATTTTCCAGTCTGGCCCTCGGTGAAGCTGCTCTGTGATATGAACGTATTGTTGTCCAAAGAATCCATAAAATATCGTGATGAAACTTGCTTTACGCGTCTTTCTGTAGACTCGCCATAAAACTGTCTACGTGACTTTAGGCTTCCCGCCGATGAACTTTTTGATGAAGTTCTGGATGGAGTCGGCGCTCGCGGGTGAAACGGAGCCGATCCAACAGATGCGGTGGAGTCGGAGACCGGAGGCGCCGCGTGCAGCTCGCTGCGTGCAGCTCGCCGCGTGCAAGTCGCTGCGTGCAGCTCGCCGCCTGCAGCTCGTTAGAAGCGACCAGCGCTCGTTAGCAATTAGTTACTCGGCAGCAGATTCCTCAGAGCGACAGCCGAGCGCGAGGAGTCGAGAGCTTACATGACTCATGTTTTTAAAGTTCATATCTCTTCTGCTCTGGCACAACAACAACAACAACAACAACAACAACAACAACAACAACAACAACAACAACAACAACAACAACAAGATGGCAGTTATCGGTGACGGTCTTTAATGGTTGACAGATGAGATGGCGATGGCGAGCGAACGTTGTGATCTTTTGAGCCGTGACATATTTGTCTGTGAAGCACGGCTGTGACACCTTCACGCCTCGGCTCGCCGTTGAGACGCTGGCGCGTTCATCTCTGTTACCAAACGCTGCAGGAGAAAGCTGCGTTAGCCCCCCCCCCCCCCCCCCAGCAGCTGCAGCAGTGTTTTCCTTATCTGTGTAAAAGACTCAGGCGTGCGTATTTGGCGAGGGATTTAGGCGTCCTTCTTCAAGGAAATGTGACATTTTTCAATATAAATACATTCTGTGTCTCTCGGTGGGTTGTTGCCTCCCATTGTTGTCAGTTTGTGTCTCATTTTAGCTCCTTTTATATTTATATTTATATTTGTGTTTCCTTTGGGGTTATTTGGCGTCTTCTTTGTAGTCGCTTTGTGTCCGTTTGAGGTAGTTTTGTGTCTTTTTCACATCATCTTGGACCGTTATTGTCACCATATCTGTATCAGAAACGTTGGAGAAAAAGCTTGAAGACTAAACTTAAAGCTGAAGAAGTCCAACAACAATTATTGGATTTGAAAAAAGTCTTTTAGTTACTAGAGCTGCAAGATATCAGGAAAATATGTGATGTGCGATAACGTTGTTGCATATCCCGATAACGATATTACTTACAACAGATACAATACAACAGATATTAAAGTGTACTCAGTTCTGCATTTCTGCTGCCTTCAATATTCTGATAAAATACAACAAACTGCTCGTTGAATTTAAATGAAAGGAAATCATTCCCAACATTATTTTAATGTTAATTAAACATTGATTTGAATATAAAAGGCAGAACTAAAAAAAAGGAATGAGTGACATATAATAAATCTCCAAGTGTCTTTTGCAATGTATATATATATATATATATATATATATATATATATATATATCTATATATATATATATATATATATATATATATATATATATATATTTGTGTTTGCTGAGAACCGAGGCGGAGGAAAACGAAGGAAGCTCCCGTGAGAACAGATCTCGTTACCATACTGCTGCGATGTCGATATTAAACACGGACCATCAGGACGCCACGGACCAGCTGGCTCTGTCTGTCCTTCCACTGCAGCAGGAAGAGCCATCAGCTGAGTGTTTACGAGCGTTTCCATTTAAAGGTCCCATGACGTGCTGCTCTTTGGATGCTTTTATATCAGTGGTCCGCTTAGAGGCCTTAGAGGTGTGTTCAGGTGCATTCTGGGTGTGCTGGTCTTACAGGGAGGTGTGTTCAGGTGCATTCTGGGTGTGCTGGTCTTACAGGGAGGTGTGTTCAGGTGCATTCTGGGCGTGCTGGTCTTACAGGGAGGTGTGTTCAGGTGCATTCTGGGCGTGCTGGTCTTACAGGGAGGTGTGTTCAGGTGCATTCTGGGCGTATTGCTATCTTGAGGCAGCAGGAAGTGATGGCACCATTGACCAACAAAAACCTGGTCTAAAGTCAATAACGCAGCATTTCATTGTTATTTTAACAGCACATTAGTAAAATGCTCCGAGGCTCGTGCACAGCTCGTGCACACTATGCTTGTTACACACACAGGGACGCACAGCAGCACACACACATGCAGAAGATTACTAATAAACATATTAGGGTGTAAATCCTCCATCATAACAGCAATGCTCCAAGGTCCAAACGCGCCTGGCTTTTAAAGGGAATGGGAGATGATCTCTGATTGGTTGATTGCATGTTACGCCCAAAACACACCTCTGATTAATGAAGACACTAAGAACAACCCTTTAGAACCAGGCGCCCGGCACACGGACACTTTTTACCGCCGTCAAACTAGCAAAAGTGGATTTGGACACGCCCTAAACACACCTGCAGCAGGCGCTTCACGCCGTGACCTCAGATCGTTAAAATAGCGCCCCATGTGTGTTTACAGCTTTTGGTGCAGAAATGTTTCCAGTGACAGCATCTTTATTCTAGATAAACTGGTCATATTCAGGTTTATAAATAACCAAACAAAGCTTCCCTGTGTGGCGGCGTTTCACCACAACAGTCTGTTTGCATTAACCAGTCGTGGACTCAGTTCCTAATGGACTCTCTGCGGTTGTGGTCATTTAGCGTAATGACATTTATCTTCTACAAACGATGCTCCAGTGGGAGAGTCATTCAGTGCTGCTGCATGGAGACATGAAATGCAACATTGCAGATTAATTGCCGGCTGGGAGCTGGAGAGGTGCCAGGAGGTCACTTCCTGTATTTGGGGTGTAACGGCAGCAGATTCCCCCAGGGAGGGGAGGCAGCGTGTCTTGGAGACGTTCAGGAAGCTAACCTGCTAACCCCAGCAGTCCAGAATTATTTATTATCTCCAAATAGAGGTATTTATGTCATCTTGTTTTTCCATATATAGCGCAGGAAAAGAATATATTCCGATATGGTGCAGTCCTGTCCTGACGGGATATTTCAGTTCAGCGCCATTATGCAAAAAATATAATCACGATTATTTCGGTCAATATTGAAATCATGATAATTTAACACGATTACAGCGTTGCAATTATGGAACTTAAAGGTTTTTAGAAAAGAACCGCCCTCTCCACTTTTTGAAAAAATGCTCCCGAGAGGGAACGCCTATTAAACGTGTACGCTCTGTTTACAAGTTGCTGTCGGCATGGCTCTACAAGCCGACTTTCCAGAAGAAGATTTGTACTTTTTCCACTACGTCAGACTCTCCACCGGTAAGTGGAAATCTATTTAGGACAAGCATCTCTATAGCTAACGTTAGCACGCTACAGGCCAACAAACAAGCTATCGCCGAGAGGGGGGGGGCAGCGGTCGGAGGCTTTTATATACCGTCTATGGTCGGAGGCTTTTATATACCGTCTATGGTGGGAGGCCTTTATATACCGTCTATGGTCGGAGGCTTTTATATACCGTCTATGGTCGGAGGCTTTTATATACCGTCTATGGTCGGAGGCTTTATATACCGTCTATGGTCGGAGGCTTTATATACCGTCTATGGTCGGAGGCTTTTATATACCGTCTATGGTCGGAGGCTTTTATATACCGTCTATGGTCGGAGGCCTTTATATACCGTCTATGGTCGGAGGCTTTTATATACCGTCTATGGTCGGAGGCTTTTATATACCGTCTATGGTCGGAGGCTTTTATATACCGTCTATGGTCGGAGGCTTTTATATATCGTCTATGGTCGGAGGCTTTTATATACCGTCTATGGTCGGAGGCCTTTATATACCGTCTATGGTCGGAGGCTTTTATATACCGTCTATGGTCGGAGGCTTTTATATACCGTCTATGGTCGGAGGCCTTTATATACCGTCTATGGTCGGAGGCTTTTATATACCGTCTATGGTCGGAGGCCTTTATATACCGTCTATGGTCGGAGGCTTTTATATACCGTCTATGGTCGGAGGCCTTTATATACCGTCTATGGTCGGAGGCTTTTATATACCGTCTATGGTCGGAGGCCTTTATATACCGTCTATGGTCGGAGGCCTTTATATACCGTCTATGGTCGGAGGCCTTTATATACCGTCTATGGTCGGAGGCCTTTATATACCGTCTATGGTCGGAGGCTTTTATATACCGTCTATGGTCGGAGGCTTTTATATACCGTCTATGGTCGGAGGCTTTATATACCGTCTATGGTCGGAGGCTTTTATATACCGTCTATGGTCGGAGGCCTTTATATACCGTCTATGGTCGGAGGCTTTTATATACCGTCTATGGTCGGAGGCCTTTATATACCGGCTATGGTCGGAGGCTTTTATATACCGTCTATGGTCGGAGGCCTTTATATACCGTCTATGGTCGGAGGCTTTTATATACCGTCTATGGTCGGAGGCCTTTATATACCGTCTATGGTCGGAGGCCTTTATATACCGTCTATGGTCGGAGGCTTTTATATACCGTCTATGGTCGGAGGCTTTTATATACCGTCTATGGTCGGAGGCTTTTATATACCGTCTATGGTCGGAGGCTTTTATATACCGTCTATGGTCGGAGGCTTTTATATACCGTCTATGGTCGGAGGCCTTTATATACCGTCTATGGTCGGAGGCTTTTATATACCGTCTATGGTCGGAGGCCTTTATATACCGTCTATGGTCGGAGGCCTTTATATACCGTCTATGGTCGGAGGCCTTTATATACCGTCTATGGTCGGAGGCCTTTATATACCGTCTATGGTCGGAGGCTTTTATATACCGTCTATGGTCGGAGGCCTTTATATACCGTCTATGGTCGGAGGCCTTTATATACCGTCTATGGTCGGAGGCCTTTATATACCGTCTATGGTCGGAGGCCTTTATATACCGTCTATGGTCGGAGGCTTTTATATACCGTCTATGGTCGGAGGCTTTTATATACCGTCTATGGTCGGAGGCCTTTATATACCGTCTATGGTCGGAGGCTTTTATATACCGTCTATGGTCGGAGGCTTTTATATACCGTCTATGGTCGGAGGCTTTTATATACCGTCTATGGTCGGAGGCCTTTATATACCGTCTATGGTCGGAGGCCTTTATATACCGTCTATGGTCGGAGGCTTTTATATACCGTCTATGGTCGGAGGCTTTTATATACCGTCTATGGTCGGAGGCTTTTATATACCGTCTATGGTCGGAGGCTTTTATATACCGTCTATGGTCGGAGGCTTTTATATACCGTCTATGGTCGGAGGCCTTTATATACCGTCTATGGTCGGAGGCTTTTATATACCGTCTATGGTCGGAGGCCTTTATATACCGTCTATGGTCGGAGGCCTTTATATACCGTCTATGGTCGGAGGCCTTTATATACCGTCTATGGTCGGAGGCCTTTATATACCGTCTATGGTCGGAGGCTTTTATATACCGTCTATGGTCGGAGGCCTTTATATACCGTCTATGGTCGGAGGCCTTTATATACCGTCTATGGTCGGAGGCTTTTATATACCGTCTATGGTCGGAGGCTTTTATATACCGTCTATGGTCGGAGGCTTTTATATACCGTCTATGGTCGGAGGCTTTTATATACCGTCTATGGTCGGAGGCTTTTATATACCGTCTATGGTCGGAGGCTTTTATATACCGTCTATGGTCGGAGGCCTTTATATACCGTCTATGGTCGGAGGCCTTTATATACCGTCTATGGTCGGAGGCTTTTATATACCGTCTATGGTCGGAGGCTTTTATATACCGTCTATGGTCGGAGGCCTTTATATACCGTCTATGGTCGGAGGCTTTTATATACCGTCTATGGTCGGAGGCCTTTATATACCGTCTATGGTCGGAGGCCTTTATATACCGTCTATGGTCGGAGGCCTTTATATACCGTCTATGGTCGGAGGCCTTTATATACCGTCTATGGTCGGAGGCTTTTATATACCGTCTATGGTCGGAGGCCTTTATATACCGTCTATGGTCGGAGGCTTTTATATACCGTCTATGGTCGGAGGCCTTTATATACCGTCTATGGTCGGAGGCTTTTATATACCGTCTATGGTCGGAGGCCTTTATATTCCGGCTATGGACGGAGACTTTTATATACCGTCTATGGTCGGAGGCTTTTATATACCGTCTATGGTCGGAGGCCTTTATATACCGTCTATGGTCGGAGGCTTTTATATATCGTCTATGGTCGGAGGCTTTTATATACCGTCTATGGTCGGAGGCTTTTATATACCGTCTATGGTCGGAGGCTTTTATATATCGTCTATGGTCGGAGGCTTTTATATACCGTCTATGGTCGGAGGCCTTTATATACCGTCTATGGTCGGAGGCTTTTATATACCGTCTATGGTCGGAGGCTTTTATATACCGTCTATGGTCGGAGGCTTTTATATACCGTCTATGGTCGGAGGCCTTTATATACCGTCTATGGTCGGAGGCTTTTATATATCGTCTATGGTCGGAGGCTTTTATATACCGTCTATGGTCGGAGGCCTTTATATACCGTCTATGGTCGGAGGCCTTTATATACCGTCTATGGTCGGAGGCCTTTATATACCGTCTATGGTCGGAGGCTTTTATATACCGTCTATGGTCGGAGGCTTTTATATATCGTCTATGGTCGGAGGCTTTTATATACCGTCTATGGTCGGAGGCCTTTATATACCGTCTATGGTCGGAGGCTTTTATATACCGTCTATGGTCGGAGGCCTTTATATACCGTCTATGGTCGGAGGCTTTTATATACCGTCTATGGTCGGAGGCTTTTATATACCGTCTATGGTCGGAGGCCTTTATATACCGTCTATGGTCGGAGGCTTTTATATACCGTCTATGGTCGGAGGCCTTTATATACCGTCTATGGTCGGAGGCTTTTATATACCGTCTATGGTCGGAGGCTTTTATATACCGTCTATGGTCGGAGGCCTTTATATACCGTCTATGGTCGGAGGCTTTTATATACCGTCTATGGTCGGAGGCTTTTATATACCGTCTATGGTCGGAGGCTTTTATATATCGTCTATGGTCGGAGGCTTTTATATACCGTCTATGGTCGGAGGCCTTTATATACCGTCTATGGTCGGAGGCTTTTATATACCGTCTATGGTCGGAGGCTTTTATATACCGTCTATGGTCGGAGGCCTTTATATACCGTCTATGGTCGGAGGCCTTTATATACCGTCTATGGTCGGAGGCTTTTATATTCCGTCTATGGTCGGAGGCTTTTATATACCGTCTATGGTCGGAGGCTTTTATATACCGTCTATGGTCGGAGGCCTTTATATACCGTCTATGGTCGGAGGCTTTTATATACCGTCTATGGTCGGAGGCCTTTATATACCGTCTATGGTCGGAGGCTTTTATATACCGTCTATGGTCGGAGGCTTTTATATACCGTCTATGGTCGGAGGCCTTTATATACCGTCTATGGTCGGAGGCTTTTATATACCGTCTATGGTCGGAGGCTTTTATATACCGTCTATGGTCGGAGGCTTTTATATACCGTCTATGGTCGGAGGCTTTTATATACCGTCTATGGTCGGAGGCCTTTATATACCGTCTATGGTCGGAGGCTTTTATATACCGTCTATGGTCGGAGGCTTTTATATACCGTCTATGGTCGGAGGCTTTTATATACCGTCTATGGTCGGAGGCTTTTATATACCGTCTATGGTCGGAGGCCTTTATATACCGTCTATGGTCGGAGGCCTTTATATACCGTCTATGGTCGGAGGCTTTTATATACCGTCTATGGTCGGAGGCTTTTATATACCGTCTATGGTCGGAGGCCTTTATATACCGTCTATGGTCGGAGGCTTTATATACCGTCTATGGTCGGAGGCTTTTATATACCGTCTATGGTCGGAGGCTTTATATACCGTCTATGGTCGGAGGCCTTTATATACCGTCTATGGTCGGAGGCCTTTATATACCGTCTATGGTCGGAGGCTTTTATATACCGTCTATGGTCGGAGGCTTTTATATACCGTCTATGGTCGGAGGCTTTTATATTCCGTCTATGGTCGGAGGCTTTTATATACCGTCTATGGTCGGAGGCTTTTATATACCGTCTATGGTCGGAGGCTTTTATATACCGTCTATGGTCGGAGGCTTTTATATACCGTCTATGGTCGGAGGCTTTATATACCGTCTATGGTCGGAGGCTTTTATATACCGTCTATGGTCGGAGGCCTTTATATACCGTCTATGGTCGGAGGCTTTATATACCGTCTATGGTCGGAGGCTTTATATACCGTCTATGGTCGGAGGCTTTATATACCGTCTATGGTCGGAGGCCTTTATATACCGTCTATGGTCGGAGGCTTTTATATACCGTCTATGGTCGGAGGCTTTTATATTCCGTCTATGGTCGGAGGCTTTTATATACCGTCTATGGTCGGAGGCTTTTATATACCGTCTATGGTCGGAGGCTTTTATATACCGTCTATGGTCGGAGGCTTTTATATACCGTCTATGGTCGGAGGCCTTTATATACCGTCTATGGTCGGAGGCTTTTATATACCGTCTATGGTCGGAGGCTTTTATATACCGTCTATGGTCGGAGGCTTTTATATACCGTCTATGGTCGGAGGCCTTTATATACCGTCTATGGTCGGAGGCTTTTATATACCGTCTATGGTCGGAGGCTTTTATATACCGTCTATGGTCGGAGGCCTTTATATACCGTCTATGGTCGGAGGCTTTTATATACCGTCTATGGTCGGAGGCTTTTATATACCGTCTATGGTCGGAGGCCTTTATATACCGTCTATGGTCGGAGGCTTTTATATACCGTCTATGGTCGGAGGCTTTTATATACCGTCTATGGTCGGAGGCTTTTATATACCGTCTATGGTCGGAGGCTTTTATATACCGTCTATGGTCGGAGGCCTTTATATACCGTCTATGGTCGGAGGCTTTTATATACCGTCTATGGTCGGAGGCTTTTATATACCGTCTATGGTCGGAGGCTTTTATATACCGTCTAGGGTCGGAGGCTTTTATATACCGTCTATGGTCGGAGGCTTTTATATACCGTCTATGGTCGGAGGCTTTTATATACCGTCTATGGTCGGAGGCTTTTATATACCGTCTATGGTCGGAGGCTTTTATATACCGTCTAGGGTCGGAGGCTTTTATATACCGTCTATGGTCGGAGGCTTTTATATACCGTCTATGGTCGGAGGCTTTTATATACCGTCTATGGTCGGAGGCCTTTATATACCGTCTATGGTCGGAGGCTTTTATATACCGTCTAGGGTCGGAGGCTTTTATATACCGTCTATGGTCGGAGGCTTTTATATACCGTCTATGGTCGGAGGCTTTTATATACCGTCTATGGTCGGAGGCTTTTATATACCGTCTATGGTCGGAGGCTTTTATATACCGTCTATGGTCGGAGGCTTTTATATACCGTCTATGGTCGGAGGCTTTTATATACCGTCTATGGTCGGAGGCCTTTATATACCGTCTATGGTCGGAGGCCGTGGCCGTCACATAAACATATCCCAGAATGATTGACAACTAGGAGGACCAATAGTCTTGATGATCCACCCGGAAAAAGAAAATCCTCCACTACACCTTTAATAAACTCCAGGGCTCGGTTTACACTCGGATTACACCTATCACCATTTATAGCCACTGGGAGGCCATAGGTAGGCTGGGGGGCCTGGCCATAGGCAGGCTGGGGGGCCATAGGCTGGCTGGGGGGCCATAGGCAGGCTGGGGGGCCATAGGCAGGCTGGGGGACCATAGGCTGGCTGGGGGGCCATAGGCAGGCTGGGGGACCATAGGCAGGCTGGGGGGCCATAGGCAGGCTGGGGGGCTATAGGCAGGCTGGGGGACCATAGGCAGGCTGGGGGACCATAGGCAGGCTGGGGGACCATAGGCAGGCTGGGGGAACTCATGTTAATGTTAAAAATATCTCATGAAGGGACATTTCCATGCCATTGGGACCTTTAATAGTTGACGTAATGTATTCATCGTTGAAGGTCTAGTGGCCTACGTTTCTCTGATGAGGAACGGAACATGACTCAGCAGTTTTATTGCTGAATGGGTGAAGCTGGTGAGCGTGGTTGGTCTCTGCTGAGTGAACAGTATTATTATACACTTATCTGGGCAGAAAAACTGAAGCCTTTCATGATGGCGGATCAGTTTGTTA
Organism: Gymnocephalus cernua; assembly: GCA_023631565.1. Classification (NCBI taxonomy): domain Eukaryota; kingdom Metazoa; phylum Chordata; class Actinopteri; order Perciformes; family Percidae; genus Gymnocephalus; species Gymnocephalus cernua. The sequence goes on along the minus strand of CM042436.1, from coordinate 37,195,258 downwards.
TATAATTCGGTGGCGCCTGCGGGGTGTTAACACAGCAGGAAGGTTGTTACACCCCCAACCCTACACGCTGGCTTCTCCTTCCTGTTTCTCCCGCTTTCACGCCGCCGTGTGTCTCAGGAGGGGCTGTGTCTTTAGAAGGATTAAAGATGGACACCATCTGATGCAGACTGATGTCATGAAGTGGCGTGCGTACGACACGCCAATCCGTCTGCCGTTACTGGCGTGTTATCAAGACGCATACTCGCTTTTTAGCGTGTTTATCAACGGCGTTTGGCCTCCATTGACTTACACTACCTCGCGATTGCGCGTGAATTGACGCCGTAGCGAGTAGTATGAAAGGAGGAAAATCAGCGTAGCGAGGTTGGTCTCCTTTTAAACATCGTGAAAGACTCGATACGAGGCGACCAAGATGGACGCTGCGTTCACGTGCTCCAACACGTCCTCCGCCGCTGGAACACGCCGGAAGGATCTGCAGGTAAACGGGAATATTCACTTTCATCAGCCGTGTTGACAGCTTAGTCAGAATATCGTCTTTTTCAAGCAAAAAGCTGAATATTGCGTTCAGCGATGAGTTCTCACGCTCTTCACGCCGCGTCATGTGACCGTGTCGTGGTCGAGCTGCCCGTAGAGAAAATGACGCTACTTCTCACGAGGGTCGGGCATCGTTTTGGATTTTAATGATTGTGATTCTCCCTTTTTGATTTGATTGGTTCTTATTGATTCTTGATTCTGATTCGTTGATGGGTGGAGTTGAAACGGGTCACGTGCCTGTTTTCACAAATAAGACGATTTTGATTCAATGGTAGTTTTACCAGTTTTACCGCTTTTTCAATGTAAACTAAAGCCAGACTAGAGCGCCGCTCACCGCGCTGCACGGCTGCAACGCAACAGGCGCCTGGTCGCTACGGAAACCAAAACATGCGCATATTAAATTGGGAAGTGATGATCAGATCAGAAACCAAAATCCTCCGAACGATTCTGCTGGAATCGTAATGTTTAAGTAGGAATCGGTTCTCGAAGCCCAATCTCTACGTCACGCGTCAAACCCGAGGCCCGCGGGCCGAACCGGGCCCCTCGCAGACTTTGATTCGGCCCGCGTTTCAATGTAGGTTCACAAACCAAACAGACAGGAAACTGTTTTCAGACTCAGAAACTCCCCCAGAACCGGAGAGTATTTTAATATTCAGGCTGTGTAATCATCGTTGTGCATGATTTGCTGAACTCTGTGAGGCTGAGGAACAACAAAACTAATATAATTTAAAACAAATCACAAAAATGAGGAAAAAAGCGACATGCAGTAATACAGTGAGAGATATTTAACTTTGTAACTTTGATGTATGAATGTCACACGTCTGGCCCTTGACCCCCTGCTCTGCGTGTCATGTGACCGTGTCGTGGTCGAGCTGCTGTTTTGCCCGTTGCGTTGCGTTCAGGCGCTAAACGGGCCTTTTGCGCGTGGCTTTGTGACGCCGAGGGCCACGGACCAGGTCTCGTCTGCTGAGTGGACCGGAGGACGGATCAGATCTCCGGCTGATTACACGCCGCGTCTGAAGCCGTCTTGTCACGGACGATCTTCATGTTTGAGTCATGCTTTATAATCACGTAATCGCCCTTTCTGATCCACATTAGTCTCCGTTGTCTTCCTCCCGAGCACAATCACCCCAAACACCAGATCAAATTCAATTGTCCTGCTCTTATCAGTATGCTTTCCTCTCTCTCTCTGCATCCGCTCCTCCGTCCCATGCTTTATCTCTTCCCTCTCTTCCTCCCTCTCTTCCTCCCTCTCCTCCTCTCTCTCCATCCTCTCCTCTGTCCCATGCTTTATCTCTTCCCTCTCTTCCTCCCTCTCCTCCTCTCTCTCCATCCTCTCCTCTGTCCCATGCTTTATCTCTTCCCTCTCTTCCTCCCTCTCCTCCTCTTTCTCCATCCTCTCCTCCGTCCCATGCTTTATCTCTTCCCTCTCTTCCTCTCTCTCTTCCTCCCTCTCCTCCTCTTTCTCCATCCTCTCCTCCGTCCTCTCCTCCGTCCCATGCTTTATCTCTTCCCTCTCTTCCTCCCTCTCTTCCTCCCTCTCCTCCTCTTTCTCCATCCTCTCCTCCGTCCTCTCCTCCGTCCCATGCTTTATCTCTTCCCTCTCTTCCTCCCTCTCTTCCTCCCTCTCCTCATCCCTCTCCTCCTCTCTCTCCATCCTCTCCTCCGCCCCATGCTTTATCTCTTCCCTCTCTTCCTCCCTCTCCTCCTCTCTCTCCATCCTCTCCTCCGCCCCATGCTTTATCTCTTCCCTCTCTTCCTCCCTCTCCTCCTCTCTCTCCATCCTCTCCTCCGCCCCATGCTTTATCTCTTCCCTCTCTTCCTTCCTCTCTGATGCTTCTCTGCTCTCTCCATCCTCTCCTCCGTCCCATGCTTTATCTCTTCCCTCTCTTCCTTCCTCTCTGATGCTTCTCTGCTCTCTCCATCCTCTCCTCCGTCCCATGCTTTATCTCTTCCCTCTCTTCCTTCCTCTCTGATGCTTCTCTGCTCTCTCCATCCTCTCCTCCGTCCCATGCTTTATCTCTTCCCTCTCTTCCTGTAATGTCTGCGGTGCCCAGAGGCTCCAGCCTCCAGTGAGGAGTCATCCTCACTGGAGGTTTCTCCGGGGGGGGGGGGGGGGGGGGACCAACTGTACGTCCAGCACATCTCGGAGAAATCATCAAGAGGCTGTTTGTGCATCTAACGACAAGTTTTGTATGTTTTTGGATGAGCAAAATCATAAAGTGACATATTAGGATATCTTGTGCTTACACAGCTGTTCACAGCTCTCATATCATATTATTCTCATCTTCAGGTTCATAGTTGTATTTAGAGGTTCTACCAGAATAGCTTTACATGGTTTAATTTTCAGAAAACACAATATTTTTGTACATTGCACATTGCTGCAGCTCCTCTTTTCACCCTGTGTGTTGAGCTCTCTGTTTTAGCTACAGAGTGAGACATCTCACTTCTGTTATATCTTTGTTGGGAGTCGCACATGCTCAGTACCTAGGTAAGGACTACTAGCCAGTCAGGAGCAGAGTATGAGGGCGTGTCCTGACAGTAAGGACTGCTAGCTAGAAGCTAGCGCTGCTAGTGGTTAGCACACACACAGAGAGAAACAGAGACACACACACACACACACACACACACAGAGAGAGAGAAACAGAGACACACACACACACACACACAGAGAAACAGAGACACACACACACACACACACACACAC
>CM042436.1:37179520-37187020 GCA_023631565.1 Gymnocephalus cernua | reverse complement strand
GCGCCACGGGGTTTGATTCTCCCTCACTTTTTGTTTATTTTATCTTTTGGGAGTCGCTCTGTTTTGGCAGCGAGGAGATCAGAAGGAGCTCTCTGTGTTTGCAGAAGGCTTTTGGAGAGAGTCGAGAGTCAACAGACAGGCTTCCTCGTTTCTCTGTGACATGACACAGGAAATCCACCTTTCTGATTGGTTGCAGCTGATTGGTTGCAGCTGCCCAGACTGGGCATCGAGATATTCGGCAAAGTGTCGGCGTCAGCGTCGGCGTTGCCAAATGTCTCCGTTGCCAAATGTCTCCGTTTGCGGCCGTTGAGACTGAAACACAACCCCGCAGATTCAGAACCACAACGGGTCAGAAGTCTTTCCTAATGTCTCCGGTTTAGGGACTCGGAAACACCAGAGCAGGGGGAATGAGAGGGGGAACACCAGATCAGGGGGAATGAGAGGGGGGAACACCAGAGCAGGGGGAATGAGAGGGGGAACACCAGATCAGGGGGAATGAGAGGGGGGAAACACCAGAGCAGGGGGAATGAGAGGGTGAACACCAGAGCAGGGGGAATGAGAGGGTGAAACACCAGAGCAGGGGGAATGAGAGGGTGAGACACCAGAGCAGGGGGAATGAGAGGGGGAAACACCAGAGCAGGGGGAATGAGAGGGTGAACACCAGAGCAGGGGGAATGAGAGGGGGAACACCAGAGCAGGGGGAATGAGAGGGGGGAACGCCAGAGCAGGGGGAATGAGAGGGTGAAACACCAGAGCAGGGGGAATGAGAGGGTGAAACACCAGAGCAGGGGGAATGAGAGGGGGAGACACCAGAGCAGGGGGAATGAGAGGGGGAAACACCAGAGCAGGGGGAATGAGAGAGAAACACCAGAGCAGGGGGAATGAAAGGGAGAAACACCAGAGCAGGGGGAATGAGAGGGGGAAACACCAGAGCAGGGGGAATGAGAGGGGAAAACACCAGAGCAGGGGGAATGAGAGGGGGAACACCAGAGCAGGGGGAATGAGAGGGGGAAACACCAGAGCAGGGGGAATGAGAGAGGGAACACCAGAGCAGGGGGAATGAGAGGGGGAAACACCAGAGCAGGGGGAATGAGAGGGGGAACACCAGAGCAGGGGGAATGAGAGGGGGAAACACCAGAGCAGGGGGAATGAGAGGGGGGAACGCCAGAGCAGGGGGAATGAGAGGGGGGAACACCAGAGCAGGGGGAATGAGAGGGGGAAACACCAGAGCAGGGGGAATGAGAGGAGGAAACACCAGAGCAGGGGGAATGAGAGGGGGAACACCAGAGCAGGGGGAATGAGAGGGGGAAACACCAGAGCAGGGGGAATGAGAGGAGGAAACACCAGAGCAGGGGGAATGAGCAGAAGATATTTTCTTAATACCTCATTTCACTCTCTGTAGGCAGTTATTTCTAAAAGGCTGATTTCATTAAGAAGCTATCGAGGCTCCGGAGGGTTAGTTATGAAGTGCTGATGTGACCTTTGCTGCTAATAAGCATTCAGAACGTGACTCATCGCAGTCTGCAGCAGAGATTAAGGAACTTCAGAGCTGCAGCTCTTTAGCGTGCGTGCTATAGTTTGTCAGCAGTCCATATTGTTGACATACCTGGCTGTCACTGAATATTTCTACTAAAGGATCTCAATACTTATTTAGTTGTAACGTCGTCTTTTTTTCAACCTGGAGTCTATTTTCCATGTTTTGTGACTGATGGGAACAAAAATCTTTGAAAGACTGCAAGGTCGAAACAAACTGCAACGTAACATTAATGCCCACTAAAGGTTCTGTTGTTGCTGCTGACAGACTCAGATTATTATTCTAAGAGTCTGACAACATTATGGGATGGATCCCTACAGAGATAGACCTTTCAGTTAAAGAGCAAGATCCTTTTAGTTTAACATCAAACAGCCTCGAAATCAACATCACCAAACTACACCAGACTCCATGTAAATAATCAGGACTTTTATCATCGTAAAACACACTTCATTCAAAGTGGACAGAAACTAAATAAAACTACCAAAAGCTGTCTTGGTTCATCTTTCCACTGTTCCAACAATCACCACTCTGGTCTGGTTGGAATAAACCCTTAATTCACCCATTTACATGTGGAGATATGCTGGCTCTATACACGCTAAAAGTAGTGATTATTTACATGGAGTCTGGCTCTATACACGCTAAAAGTAGTGATTATTTACATGGAGTCTGGCTCTATATACGCTAAAAGTCCTGATTATTTACATGGAGTCTGGCTCTATACACACTAAAAGTCCTGATTATTTACATGGAGTCTGGCTCTATACACACTAAAAGTCCTGATTATTTACATGGAGTCTGGCTCTATACACGCTAAAAGTAGTGATTATTTACATGGAGTCTGGCTCTATACACGCTAAAAGTAGTGATTATTTACATGGAGTCTGGTGTAGTTTGGTGATGGTGATTTCAGGGCTGTTTGATGTTAAACTAAAAGGATCTTACTCTTTAACTAAAAGGTCTATCTCTGTAGGGATCCATCCCATAATGTTGTCAGACTCTTAGAATAATAATCTGAGTCTGTCAGCAGCAACAACAGAACTTTTAGTGGACTAACTGCTGCTGAACATTAGTCCTGTAGGGTTACATTACAGCCCAGTTCACGGCTGCCGGTTACTCACTCAATCAATCATCCCCGAGTGAGGGGGGGGGGGGTGAGCCTCAGGACCGGGGGGGTAGAAACACAGGAGGTGTCATGTTAGCATGATGGAAATGGGATCTTAAGTGAGGAGGAGGAGGGTAGATCCTGTAATATTTAACACATATTGAAGCCAGATCTCTGGTAAAGATGCCGGCCCACGTGTGGCGTTTGAAGGGCGGGAGAGGACACAGCGGGGGAGGGGGGCACGGCAGAGGGATTGGGAGGACCGCTGACTCGACAGATTGGATTTTCCAATTCCAAACGGGCAGCGGCAGTTCCTGTTTGAGAGGACAAATACTTTTTACTGCCTCGGACTAGTTAGTTTGACATTGGACGGCTGGAATCAGATCCAAGACGTTTGTGTTTGAGCCTCGCTGAGAGAAAAATAAGATTTAATCTCTGCTGTTCTCATTGATTTTGACTGGTGTTGTAATCCCGCTCCTGGTGGACGTCTAAACCATTAGCGCCCGGTCCTGCAGCTTGTGTGTTGGGTCCCGCCCGCGGCAAATGTTAGCTCGATTGTCAGTAGATTGACCATTGATTTGTAAGATCCTGTGGGTACAAGGTTCAAGGTTCAAGGTTCAAGGAGTCTTTATTGTCCCCGAGGGGCAACATAAACAACACACAGACTATACAGACAACAAACCCCGTCAATAATAGACAAAATAAATACAAACTACACAGACGTCCACATCTCACAATGAGTTATTTACAAAGCCTATAGCAGCAGGAACAGAAGAGTTTTTATGTCTGTTTGTCCTGCTTTTTGGCAGACAGAATCTGCAGCCAGACGGCAACATCACAAAGTAGCTGTTCAGAGGGGGGTGGGGGGGGGGGGGCTTATATCAGCCAGGACTGACTGGGCCTTCTTCAGCTAGCGCTAGCATGCTAACAGTTGTGTTTAGCCCGTCGTTTCGGCTAGTTACGTAACAAGCCGTACAGATTTCGACCAGCTCACCCGGAGACTGAAGGCAGGAATCATCCAGAAACCGTATCTCACTCAGAACAACATGGATGGTTATTTTCCAAGTGTGTATGTGTGTGGAAGCACCAGAGACACAAAATAACACCCCAAATCCCAGAAAAAGTGATTTTTTTCATAATATGGCATCTTTAAAGCAGGCGTGTGTAACTCCATCTCAGAAAGCGCCGCACTGGAAAATGAGAGTCATCACATCAGGGCCAGACATTTTATTTAATCCTAAAAAGTAAAATATATTTGACTGTATTATCCCATGTCACGTATAGTCTTTAACGACATAAAGCCCTAAAAAACAATGTATTCTGATTACATTTTCAATAATAGGCCTGAATATGTAAACGCGTGGTTGTGTGTGAAGTGGAGGGTGACACGGGAAGTTGTCGCTCCCATCCCATCCCGAGGCCCCGAAAATACTCCCGATCACGTGACTGCCCCCCCCCCCAAAAAAACCCTGTCCTGCAAAATCCCGAGAGAAGAATCCCGTCCCGCTCCCGTTTGGTTCCCTGTGTTGTCTGAAGTTATCAGACTCTGAACATGAAGACAAACAACACAAACCCCCCCCCCCCCCACGCCGCTCCCCCTGATGTTCGTTGCCGGCTCCCAGATGATGGATGAGGAGGACGAGAGTGAGACCAGGCCGAGGACTCCTCCCGCTGCGTAGCCTTTAAGGGATAATTAGATCTGGAAAACATTTCTGCTCTGGGACGAGCACGCGTCGTTCTTTCTTCCTCGCATAATGGAATCTGCAGAGCAGACGGCACGGAGCATCTAGACCGAGGAAGACCACGGCTGAACATATCCAAATATCTGTATTCCCTTCCCTTTGTTTAAGAAGATACCAATATCAGAAAAAGTCTTCCACCTGCTGCTGACCTCTGATTGGTCGATTGAGAGCCAGGTGTCTTGCATCTTCGTCAGTCTGTACATTCTGTAGTAATCTGATTATTCCTGACTTTCACGTGTAATCCAGACTGATGTCATGAAGTGGCGTATGTGTGACACGCCAGTTCATATGTCATTTTTGGCGTGTTATCAAGACGCATACTCGCTTTTTAGCGTGCTTATGAACGCCGTTTGGCCTCCATTGACTTACACTACCTTGTGATTGCGTGCCGGCTGCTCGTAGAGACCGATGTTATGTCTCCAGGTTGGATGAAGATGAGTTTGTAGCTAGTTGTTAACCTGACTGCGGTCGGAAAGATGTCGTTTGTGATTTAATAACATTTTCTCTGTAGAGTAATCGGTCCCACCAGCCGCGGCAGCAGAGAGCAGAAGTATTTAAATACACTTCTGGTGTACTTACAAACTTCCCAATGCCTGGTTTCATGAGTACAGAACCTAGTTGTACTACTGTAGAAGTTTGGTACCATTCCAGGCATTATTAGGGGGGTAATTTTACCCTTTTCCACCAGGGCAGAGCTGGTGCTGGTTCGGAGCCTGAGACCAGTTTTAAATCAGTTCTTTGTTTTTCGACCACCGAAGCACCGGCTCCGAACCAGTTAGTAGCACCAAATCATTGCTGGTCTAGAAGTAAGAACCGCTTACGTCAGCGGCTGGGGGCGCGGTTACTGTGACCAACAAGACGAACAGAAATTTGTGACCGCCATTTTTGAATTAGCAGAAACAAAACCCAGCTGTGTAATCTCGTTGGATCCGCCGAGTTTGGATGCCGATGTAGGTCCGCAAAGCCACGAACATCAGCCAGTCCCTCCAGAAAAACGTGATCATGTGATCGCATAATTCAACGCATAATCAGCCAAAGTCTGCATATTTATGCAGGGGGGCGCATTTTTTTCAAATACGCCGCACTTTTGCCGCATAAATTGCCGATTTCCGCGCAAAATATGCGGGGCTTGCATGATTTCATAATCCCGCATTTTAGTTGCGAAAAAGTCACATATATCTCAGCAGGAAGTTGAAAAATGTTGTTTACTTCACACAAGAGCAGCCATTTCCCCTGTTGCCATGGAAACGTTATGAAGTGACGTGATGTCGCCTAGTGAGAACACGGTGTTGGGGGGGAATCACTTCTTCTCTTTTTCATCAAACCGCATTTTTTTAAAAAATATCCCACATATTTCATTGCATTTTTTAAGAAAACGTGCCGCATAATTAAGGATTTTTGCCCAAAATAATCACAAAAAAACTCTTTCTGAGGGACTGATCAATAGCAAAGCAACGTCCGCCATTGTTGATGGTGTGTTTGTGTTTGGCCTTGTTTTTGAATGTTTTTGGTAATCTGATCAACCAGAAAAGAAAAGAATACTCTGCTGTATGCATGTCTTGTTATGTCTCTGCACTGGTCTCTTTTACACAAACTCCTCAAGATTTATTCATTTATTTGAAGAGACTCACATTTTAGAAATCATCCGTTGTCAAGTTCATCAGATTCACAGAATCTCGACAAACATCCAGTAAATCCTCCTGAAGTCGAGAGCGAAGATTCTCTGATGTGCATCTTCCTCCAGCCTGACAGACCTGGGTGTGTGTGTGTGTGTGTGTGTGTGTGTGTGTGTGTGTGTGTGTGTGTGTGTGTGTGTGTGTGTGTGTGTGTGTGTGTGTGTGTGTGTGTGTGTGTGTGTGTGACATTTTGCAGCCTGCCCAGGTTGGTGAATAATTGATCACAGCCTGACCTGTGAGTGTGTTTCGTCTGTCAGTCATTATCTCTGCAAATACAACCCCAAATCAGAAAAAGTTGGGACAGTATGAAAAGCACAAATAAAAAAAGAAAGTAGTGATTTCTAAATGTACTTTGACTTGTATTTCATTGCAGACAATGTGAACACACAATATTTCATGTTTTGTCTGGTCAACTTAATTCCATTTGTGAATATACATCCTTTCCTGTCATTCACACCTGCAACACATTCCAAAAAAGGTTGGGACAGGAGCAATTTAGGGCTAGTAATCAGGTAAACTGGTTAAATAATGATGTGATTTGAAACAGGTGATGCCAACAGGTGATTGTAATTATGATTTGGTACAAAAGCAGCATCCAAGAAAGGTCTAGTCCTTTAGGAGCAAAGATGGGCCGAGGATCGCCAGTTTGCCAACAAATACGTGAGAAAATTATTGAAATGTTTAAAAACAATGTTCCTCAAAGAAAGATAGGAAGACATTTGCTTATTTCACCTTCAACAGTGCATAACATAATTAAAAGATTCAAGGAATGAGGAGGAATTTCAGTGCGTAAAGGACAAGGGCGCAAGCCTAAGCTGGACAACCGTGATCTCCGATCCCTCAGGCGGCACTGCATCAAGAATCGTCATTCATCTATAAGCGATATCACCACATGGGCTCAGGACTACTTTGGCAAACCTTTGTCAAGTACCACAATACGTAGTTACAGCCACACATGCCAGTTAAAACTGTACTGTGCCAAAAGGAAGCCCTATGTTAACAGTGTCCAGAAGCGCCGTCGACTTCTCTGGGCTCGGAGGCATCTGGGATGGACCATCACACAGTGGAAACGTGTACTGTGGTCAGATGAATCAGTATTTCAGGTATTTTTTGGGAGAAATGGACGCCGTGTGCCCCGGACCAAAGAAGAAAAGGATCATCCAGACTGTTACCAGCAACAAGTCCAAAAACCAGGGTCTGTCGTGGTATGGGGTTGTGTCAGTGCCCTTGGCAAAGGTAACTTGCACTTCTGTGATGGCACCATTAATGCTGAAAGGTACATAGAGATTTTGGAGCACAATATGCTGCCTTCAAGAAGACATCTTTTCCAGGGACGTCCATGCATATTTCAACAAGATAATGCAAAACCACATTCTGCACACATACAAAGTCCTGGCTGCGGAGGAAGAGGATACGGGTACTTGACTGGCCTGCCTGCAGTCCCGA
>CM042436.1:37132020-37172020 GCA_023631565.1 Gymnocephalus cernua | reverse complement strand
TGAGAAGAGAGCGGCGCAGCTGCAAGTGAAGAGCAGAAACCAATTAAAACGTGACTGAAGACGACGTCCTCGCCGAGCAGAGAGGGAAACACTCGTCGAAGCACGCCGCCCAACGCTTGAGCCCTGAGACCTGTCATTAAGTACGGATCACATCGCTGGCTTGGTAAATTAAATGAATTACACGTTGTAATATGAATATAAAAACAATTATTACAGGAGACGCAACGCACACCAAATACACGGGGAGAGGGAGACTGCACACTTCTACAGAGAAAACAAGCTGTTATACAAAACATTTTAGTTGTGATGTGAAATTACACAGTAATCGTTGCAGAAGGTGGGACATAATCCCAAACAATATCACTCACCTGTGTTGATGTGGGAATATATAGGCAGGTGTGTGGGAGCTATGAGGAAGTGCAGGTAGAGAGCATCCTGGCCGCAGCTCTGAAGTCGCTAGTGCTAAACCCACCAGACTCCATTTAAATAATCACTACTTTTAGCGTGTATAGAGCCAACATATTCTCACATGTAAATCTGTAAACTATGTGTTTATTTCAACCAAAACTAGAGTTGTGATGGTTGGAAAAGTGGAAAGACAACTCAAAATGGCTTTTTATAGTTTTATTTTGTTTCTGTTGACTTTGAATGAAGTGTGTTTTACGATGCTAAAAGTCCTGATTATTTACATGGAGTCTGGCTCTATACACGCTAAAAGTAGTGATTATTTACATGGAGTCTGGCTCTATACACGCTAAAAGTAGTGATTATTTACATGGAGTCTGGTGTAGTTTGGTGATGGTGATTTTGGGGCTGTTTGATGTTAAACTAAAAGGATCTTACTCTTTAACTAAAGGTCTATCTCTGTAGGGATCCATCCCATAATGTTGTCAGACTCTTAGAATAATAATCTGGATGGTGATGGTGCAGTGGATATGACACATACCTTTGGTGTGGGAGACCCTGATTCGATTCCCACTGTGATACATCAACCAATGTGTCCCTGAGCAAGGCACTTACCCCCTAGTAGCTCCAGATGTGTGTTACCTCTGATATCTAGCAATTGTAAGTCGCTTTGGATGAAGCCGTCAGCTGAATGACATGTAATGTAATCTGAGTCTGTCAGCAGCAACAACAGAACTTATAGTGACGCTAACTGCTGCTGATCATCTGTCCTGTAGGATTACATTACATTATATTACTGCTGGTTACAGCGATCTCGCCCAATACTGGACCAGTTTCAAGAATTTTTGTTTACATTAGTCACTTAGAATATCTTTCTTTTTTAGGCTAATTTTGCAATATAATCTTAGAACATTGTCTATTCATTATGGTTTCTCTATGAACAGAGTAGCTGTACCTGGGTGACCTTCTGTAACTGTAGATGCAGATTTTAAATGGCTTATGCCCGGTGGATATGTACAAATGGTAATGAGAACAGCCAGCGTCCATACATGTGCATGTTTAGAGCCAAGGTCTTAACTCCAGGGAGGCTCTCAGTCTTCAAAGTCAGACTGTGACTTGAGTCCTCAGAGATGGATGAGTCCTCCGATTCCTCTGGTCCTGTTCTGCATCCTCAGCTCCAGTGAGGAACGTTTTCACACAGTTTGGGATTTATACCAGCTGCCCTCAGCTGTGTGAGATGTGAAAACGATGCAGCAGCATGCGGTGGATTCAGAGGATGAATGGCATTAAGCAGAAGGTCAGAGTCTTTGTTTGAGTCTGCTTACAGAGCCTGTGTATTCAAATATGATGCTTCTCCATCAGCGCGGCCATGCGGTGCATCACGGTGTCACACAGTCAAGGTTATAGGACCAAACCAGCGGTTCTGCATGTTTCAGCTCATTTTTCACACATACTTTACATCACAGATAACCATCATTCTTCGTACATTCTTTGTACTTTCTTCGTAGTTTCTTTGTATATTCTTCCTACATCCTTCCTACCTATCAGCAACATCCCCTTTCCTGTCCCTGCCCGTTCCCTCTGCCACATGACTAAACATTAAACTAACGTTGGTGCTACAAACATATGGCTGTTTGTAGACTGTTATCTCGGCTGTCAGTGAGACTTTGAGGGAGACAACTTTCCCACTTCAAATGACCTGGTGGATAATGTCTGTACTCCTTTCCATGTCAGATAAAAAAATAAGAGCTTTGGGGTTATACGCATAAGTGACTGCAAAGGTCTTACACATCCGGTGTAGACAGGAGATAACATACAAGGGCGCTGGAGCCATTTACTGGCACAGCTCAGGAGTTGAAAGCATCTTTTGAATATGTGAATTGGTTGTTGTCAAGCTGAAATGGGTGTTAAGCTTCTCAAATTCTCCAGACTCCATGTAAATAATCAGGACTTTTAGCGTGTATAGAGCCAGACTCCATGTAAATAATCACTCGGTGATGGTGATTTTGGGGCTGTTTGATGTTAAACTAAAAGGATCTTACTCTTTAACTAAAAGGTCTATCTCTGTAGGGATCCATCCCATAATGTTGTCAGACTCTTAGAATAATAATCTGAGTCTGTCAGCAGCAACAACAGAACTTTTAGTGGGTATTAAAGTTGCATTGCAACTTGTTTTTTTCTCACTTAATACTGGTCAAATTTCAAACATTGTTCTTCCTATCAGCCACTTAGACACAAGCATGTGGAAATATATGGTCCAGGTTGAAAGACAAAGTCACCTTTTAAGTCGTCCCCACTTCTTCCTTTTTCTTCTTTGCCGTCATGGGTGATAAATGTATCCGAAGGATCACCTCCGAGTTAACCTCCAGTGTTTTAGACATCACTTATCAGCCGATGCCTGCAGTAGATGTATATTATCCAGGTTTTACCCTGAGTAAGCTCAGCTTTTTCCTTCAGATTGTCTGTCGAGCTCCCGTGTTTTACAGCTCTACTCTGACGATGGCAAACACGCTCCCTGCAATCACCCTAAAACATCAACATAGTTCCTCTGTTCAACCGGGGGAAACATCCACACTGAACAACAGAATCTGTCTTCTCCCTCTGTCTTCTCCCGCGGCGGTGATGGTGATGAATTGGCTCAGTGGCTGTGCCAAAACAACCCTGACCCTGCAGGGACACTGCAGGGCCACAGAGGAGTTCCCACTAACTCATACGCTGATGGGTGGGGTGTAGGTTCAGGATAATACATAGTCTGTACTATACATTAAGTACTATACATGGAAATCACACAGCTGGGGTCTGAACTCAAAGTCACTTTGGAGTAGTCACGCATTGCCAGTTCCACAGAGCTGTGGAGGAGGGTCTGGCTAGTCCACACAGCATTCCTGGATGGGAGAATAACGTGCTCTGGTTTATTGGCATTTCTTTAGACCAATCACAATCGTCTTGGGTGAGGCTAAGCTCCGGACGGAGCCGCGGTGCCTCTGCTAAATAGTCTCAGGAAGGAACTTGTTTTGGTGGAACATGTGTACGTTCAGAAGTAGTTTTAGTCGTGCAACAGAAACCTCCGATTGGACAGATAGTCTAGCTAGCTGTCTGGATTTACCCTGCAGAGATCTGAGGACCAGGTAACCAGAGTCCTTTCCGGCGGCACAAGAGAAATCCCGAAAGTGGAACGTCGCGGATGTAGACTAACTTTAGAGTAACAGGCATTACACTTTTAGGAACTAGTTAGATATTTGGTTCATTTTCAATCCATTTGTTTCAGAATGATTTAGTGAATGTTTATATTAAGACTTAGGGCGCTTTCACACCTGTCTCATTTAGTTTGGTTGAATCACACTAGAGTCTGTTTCCGTCCTTGGTGCGGTCCGTTTGGACAGGTGAGAACGCACCAAAAGCGACCAGTCAAGCGTACCGAGACCTGCTTGATGAGGTCGTCTCAGTACGCTTTTAATTGAACTCTGGAGCGGTTTGTTTGTGGTGAGAACGTGATCCGACCTTGGACCGCACAAACTATATAAACTCCTCCAGTCTGGGCTAATGTCTCCTGTAGTCAGGTGTGTTAGCAGTCTGAGCTGATGTCTCCTGTAGTCAGGTGAGTTTAGCAGTCTGAGCTGATGTCTCCTGTAGTCAGGTGAGTTTAGCAGTCTGGGCTAATGTCTCCTGTAGTCAGGTGAGTTCAGCAGTCTGAGCTAATGTCTCCTGTAGTCAGGTGTGTTAGCAGTCTGAGCTGATATCTCCTGTAGTCAGGTGAGTTTAGCAGTCTGAGCTAATGTCTCCTGTAGTCAGGTGTGTTAGCAGTCTGAGCTAATGTCTCCTGTAGTCAGGTGTGTTAGCAGTCTGAGCTAATGTCTCCTGTAGTCAGGTGTGTTAGCAGTCTGAGCTAATGTCTCCTGTAGTAGGTGTGTTAGCAGTCTGAGCTAATGTCTCCTGTAGTCAGGTGAGTTTAGCAGTCTGAGCTAATGTCTCCTGTAGTCAGGTGTGTTAGCAGTCTGAGCTAATGTCTCCTGTAGTCAGGTGTGTTAGCAGTCTGAGCTAATGTCTCCTGTAGTCAGGTGAGTTTAGCAGTCTGAGCTAATGTCTCCTGTAGTCAGGTGTGTTAGCAGTCTGAGCTAATGTCTCCTGTAGTCAGGTGTGTTAGCAGTCTGAGCTAATGTCTCCTGTAGTCAGGTGTGTTAGCAGTCTGAGCTAATGTCTCCTGTAGTCAGGTGTGTTAGCAGTCTGGGCTAATGTCTCCTGTAGTAGGTGTGTTAGCAGTCTGAGCTAATGTCTCCTGTAGTCAGGTGAGTTTAGCAGTCTGAGCTAATGTCTCCTGTAGTCAGGTGAGTTTAGCAGTCTGAGCTAATGTCTCCTGTAGTCAGGTGAGTTTAGCAGTCTGAGCTAATGTCTCCTGTAGTCAGGTGTGTTAGCAGTCTGAGCTAATGTCTCCTGTAGTCAGGTGTGTTAGCAGTCTGAGCTAATGTCTCCTGTAGTCAGGTGTGTTAGCAGTCTGAGCTAATGTCTCCTGTAGTCAGGTGAGTTTAGCAGTCTGAGCTAATGTCTCCTGTAGTCAGGTGTGTTAGCAGTCTAGGCTAATGTCTCCTGTAGTCAGGTGTGTTCAGCAGTCTGCGATGCAACAGAGCAGCAAACTCACTGAGGGTGAAAGTCCGAAAAAAATTAGATAAATGTGTCCGTGTACACGAATCAACAGATTAAATAACGTGACCATTTCAGGAACTGCCGTGAGACTGGGCTGGTCATCATGATGCAGTTCCTCGTCCGTCCTCGTTGGCCTGTCCTGCGTCACCGCCGAAGCTCCCGGCGGACGGCAAGACTCGCGCATTAAGAAGAAATGTTCACTCAGACGTGTCTGATCCGAGCCAACAGCTCGGGGATCTGTGCAGTTAATGGACCCGATGTCTAATCCTTAAAAGAAATGTTCTCTGGTCCAGCATACAGTTATTTAAAAAAAAGTTTAAATGCAAAGTGAAAGAGAGAAAGACCAGAACGGCGCCAGGCTCTGGGGGTCAGTTTTCATTCAGCGCATCTACGCTGAAAATTTTGGGTGAAATTGTCCAAAAGTAGAGAATGAATAATGCAGAAAACATGATGACATCATGAACTTTTCTTACTCTGCTTGCAGGGAAACACACACTTACTTCTTCTTCCAGGTTTTCAGCCACACTGTTTACAAGGCCCTGCATGCTCTCGCCCCGTCATACATTTCCAAACACTTACATCCTTAGGCCGGCCACACGCTGGCTGCGTGGCGTGAGCGTGGCGTTTCTGTAGCGTGACGGCTGCGTGGCGTTTTCTATGTCTTTGCACATCAGAAACGTGTCTGACGCGGCGCTGCTGCTGCTGCTGCTCGCCTTGTCTGGACACGTGGATGTTTCCCATAAACATAAACATAAATATATTCTGATCTGATTACAGCAAAGACAACGTCGGCAGTATTGACGGTGAAATAGACTCCAGAATATTTGGTGTGCATCTCTTGTTCAGCCTGTGTTTGTGCGCTCGGAGGTATCAGGAAGCTGTGAAGCTGCTGACGGCGTGGGATGGCGTGGACGGCGTGGGACGCGTCTCATTGCTCTGACAGAAATGGGTTCGAGGCACCTTGATGGCGTTTGTTGCTGCTCTACAGTTCACGCCGCTGCACTCAGCAGCGTGCTGATGCTTTTCTGCTTATCGTGCTAGAACACGCTGAGATCGACTACTCCAACCAACAAAGTCTGAGTCTTTATACCTGTCCTGAGGTCAGCAGCTGCATCGCCTCTGTGTGTGTTTTCCCGCTCTGTATCTTCGTCATTTATTATCACTTCTCCCCAGATCTCAGAACCTATTTTGCACCTGAATAATAATCAGCTATATGTGAGTTGACAGCCTGCAGAGTTTTGCTGCTGCTCTCACATGACACATGAAGTACAAGGGAAGTATACTTCTTTTCACTGAAACATTCACTCAGCGTCCACTTCATTAGGTACACCCGTACAGTCTAGGGCCAGGCTATTCTGTTGGCGACCTGAGGCCACATCTGGCACAGATGTAACCTTCGAGTGGCCTTTCTGAACAGCCAAATTGGTTAAAATGGGCGCCACAGAGGAAGCAAACAGCGCTTCCTGTCTGCGTCTGGCCATCAGCTGTATTTAATGGAAATATCCCAGTATAACTGCTGTTAGTGATTGTGGTTTTAAATTGGGTACCTACTCCACATATTTATATTTGTGCGTCTAAACAGAGAATACGCGCACACACACACACACACACACACACACACACACACACACACACACACACACACACACACACACACACATATACACACACACACCCATGTTAGCACACACACACACACACACACACACACACACACACCCATGTTAGCACACACACACACACACACACACACACACACACACACACACACACACACACACACACACACATATACACACACACACCCATGTTAGCACACACACACACACACACACACACACACACACACCCATGTTAGCACACACACACACACACACACACACACACACACACACACACACACACACACACACACACACACACACACACACACACACAGGTTTCAGATAGGCTGCAGGCCCAATAGTAATTGATTTGTAATTAAATAGCTCCACTGTAAGTAAATCCAATGCAACTCTTCTCTCATGATGTCGTCTTTTATGATGCGTGTCGTGTTAATTCAATTACGTCTCAACTCTGAGGTCACAGTTAGTGGTGTTGTTGTCGCTTCTTCGTTTGCTCGCTCTTTGGCTCCGTCCTGCTTAGTCAGTGCTTAGACTCCACATATCAAGTTGTTGACAGTTTTCAAAGACTCGTTACCCAGAAATCCCCCAAAAATGTGCCCGTCGGCGCTCTAAATATGGAACAAGTTGTGGTGTAATTTCCACCTTTTGTATAACGTGTTTGTTCCAAGCAGCTCACGAGCTCTCGTCTGCGTTACCACACGTTAACCTGATTACTGCGCCCGTTCAGCAGCGACCAGATGTCACAAACATCTCTGTAAAGGACGTTTAAACTGCAGGCGTGGAGGCGAGATGACGTTATGTGCTGCTGTCGTCATTCTGAAGAATTCTCTTTGAAGAATGTAAAGACTTCAAACACTGCTATCTGGTGAGAATGCTTGGTCTTAAGGGGTATCTACCCCCCCCCCCCCCCCTTAGCCCGACCCCTCGATCAAAACGAGAACTGGGATAGCCCTTACTCTCACGTGAACTAAGGGGAAGACAGAGAAATGTGATTCAGCATAACACAGGCTAACAGGGTTGAGTGAGTAAGGAACAAACAGGACGATAGTAGACTTTGTTATCGTTCGTACATGATAGTACACTCATTTTAATCAGATACGAACCGGCTTTCATCTTTGTCCTCATTTAATCTCATCTAAGTTTTACCCAAGAAGACCTTTCTTCCCTTGTGTAAGACCTGTGAAGAACATCCTGTTCCTCATTTCACTAATTCCTTCCCTGGAGGAAATGGAAACACATTGTTTACGTCTTTAAACCGCTCTAAATCTGGCGCTGTGCTGGAGAACGAGTACTTCAAGCACGCTACGACATCCTTAACTTCTCCAGGACATGAACACCTGTTTCCTGGGTGAAAGTCTTGTGTTTTCTCCTTAACTTCTTCCAGGACATGAACACCTGTTTCCTGGGTGAAAGTCTTGTGTTTTAGGAGCCAAACCCCCCCCCCGACCTCCTCCCTACGAGGATTTTAACGCTCTCATACAGCAGCAGTCAACGTGCTGCTGACAGTAATAAATACGTGGAATACAAACAAATTTGTGCTTTACTTTCCGCAGCTATATGAACGAAAGACCATCGTGCTCTAATACCGTCTGTTCCTTACATATTTTCTCACATGCGAGAGCTACGTGTTGTTTAACATATTGACCCTTCTGATCAGTAATACGTGACCTCTACTTTGACGTGACTGCTATCAGATACCAGCTGTGGACCTCAACCTGGACCCAATCAAACACTGTCAGCGTTATTTTTTCCTCTTCTGAATCAATCACTTTGAAGAGAGGATTTATTGACCCATCGACCAATCCGCCTGCTCCATCGCGTCATGCAGGACGTTTTGGCATTCTGCTGACGTGTGGAAACCATATGGTCAGTCAGATGTCTTTATCGGTCCAGCGTGTAACGTGTTTAGTCGTTCATTATCTAAATCTGTGTTGCCCGTTCACTAACTTGTCCTTTTTCATGAATATTTGCCACCACCATCAATTCCAAGTATTCCTATTGGCTTGAAATGTTACATTTGCTTGAACTGGGATAGACATAAATAAAATGAGCCTCTAAATCTCTCTGAGAACAGATGTGTGTGCCTTAAATACAAACGTCAGGCTGGTTCTAGCCAGATGGATTCTGGGTGTAATCACTTAATAAACAAACGCAACTGTTCCGGCCGACCCAGAGACGCCTTCGCCGCCGTCTCGCTCAGATTCATCACACCACATCCAGTCTGTGAAAAAGCTATTTCTGCAGCTTTTAACAGTTTATTTCCCATGATAACCAGGCGCTCATATCACTCTCGCAGAGTGTGTCTGTGTGTTTGGGTGACAGAGACACAGAGTGTGACAGGGTCTCCTTTCCTGCTCATAGGGAGAATATTATGGGAGGAAATATATTATATATATATATATATATATATATATATATATATATATATATATATATATATATATATATATATATATAATGGTCTGACTTATTTGCACAGGAGGGAGGTACTGTAGTACACACACACACAGACACACACACACAGACACACTGACACACACACACACAGACACACACACACACCATCTATCTCTCCTCTAAATCCAGTGAGAAGTGGACTCATGTCCTCATAGACTTCTATAGAAACACTGGTTGAAAGTAGGAAGCATTACCAGTCGACGTTGAGAGTTACTCTTTCACTGTGTCAGTCCGATCGATGGTCGTCCCATCGCTGCCATGAAAGCATCCGTATCAATACCACTATCACATCCTATCAGCCTTTTCCAAAGTGATTTCCAGGTTTCCGCTGTGTTCTAGATGGTTCCTGCTCATCATCCATCAGTCATCAATAAGTAGCTGTGTAGGCTGCTGACAGAGACTCAGATCACTTTATTCAGAGACGAGTTGGTGGAGAGACAGATCAGCCAACGTGACATCATGACTTCACGTAAACATACACGCCCACTTTCCTAAAGCCAAGTGGCGTGTTATCTGTACGCATTCTGAGCTATCCGCGTGTACGTCTACGCCGTATACAGCGGACGGCAGTCTGCAACGTCACAGCGTAAACATACACGCCACTTTCTAAAGCCACGTGGCGTGTTATCGCGAGGCTACGGTTGGGTTTAGGAAACGTGCCACGTGGGACCCAACCCCCGGTCTCCTGGGTGAAAGTCCCGTGTTGTTGGACCCGTCCACCCCGTTTCATACTACTCGCTAC
The DNA here is from genome assembly GCA_023631565.1 of Gymnocephalus cernua. Lineage (NCBI taxonomy): Eukaryota > Metazoa > Chordata > Actinopteri > Perciformes > Percidae > Gymnocephalus > Gymnocephalus cernua. The sequence goes on along the minus strand of CM042436.1, from coordinate 37,162,150 downwards.
GGCGTAGCAATCGCTAAGTAATGTAAGTCAATGGAGGCCAAACGGCGTTGATAAACATGCTAAAAAGCGAGTATGCGTCTTGATAACACGCCAATAATGACGTACGGATTGGCGTGTCATACATACGCCATTTCATGACATCAGCCTTTCATACAGTTAAATATGAGAATGGCCTCCCCCGAAAAATGCTAAACATGTTAGCGAGACCCCAGCAGGGTTCAAGCCCTATGTTAACAGTGTCCAGAAGCGCCGTCGACTTCTCTGGGCTCGGAGGCATCTGGGATGGACCATCACACAGTGGAAACGTGTACTGTGGTCAGATGAATCAGTATTTCAGGTATTTTTTGGGAGAAATGGACGCCGTGTGCTCCGGACCAAAGAAGAAAAGGATCATCCAGACTGTTACCAGCAACAAGTCCAAAAGCCAGGGTCTGTCATGGTATGGGGTTGTGTCAGTGCCCTTGGCAAAGGTAACTTGCACTTCTGTGATGGCACCATTAATGCTGAAAAGTACATAGAGATTTTGGAGCACAATATGCTGCCTTCAAGAAGACATCTTTTCCAGGGACGTCCACGCATATTTCAACAAGATAATGCAAAACCACATTCTGCACACATTACAAAGTCCTGGCTGCGGAGGAAGAGGATACGGGTACTTGACTGGCCTGCCTGCAGTCCCGACCTGTCTCCAATAGAGAATGTGTGGCGCATTTTGAAGACCCCGTACTGTTGCCCACCTTAAGACTTGTTTGCAGCAAGAATGGGACAAAATTCCACCTGAAACACTTCATCACTTGGTGTCTTCAGTCCCTAAACGTCTTTTAAGTGTTGTGAAAAGGAATGGCAACATTACAAAGTGGTAAATGCTTCACTGGTCCAACTGTTTTTGAAATGTGTTGCAAGAACCAAAATAGGAATTTTGTTTTTTTTGAAAAAAAAAACAACAATAAAAATCACGAGGAACACATTAAATGATGTGCTGTTGTATTGTCTGCAATTAAATACAAGTCAAAGTACATTTAGAAATCACTACTTTCTTTTTTTATTTGTGTTTTCAATACTGTCCCAACTTCTTCTGATTTGGGGTTGTATTTAATGAGAGCAGAAACCGTTGTAGGAGCAGGTGAGGTCCTTCCCAGTTGCGGGAACCCTCGGAGCTGTGATTTCCCTGCATCGCTGGAGCTCTGCAGGGAAACAGAGCCCTGCTGGTCGCAGCGTCTCGCCTTCGGGATGCAAACTGTGGACCAAGCGTCAAGGAGAAATACGCCGTGCTGTATGCTCTCGTACAGCGGAGGGTGCAGAGGATTAGAGAAGACAGTTTGATAAACTGAGAGTTCTCTGAATATTTCTGATGCAAATTGTAAACGGCTGCAGGCAGCGCCGGGGGAGACCTTCAGCACCTCTTGCCTCATTTTCCCTAGAATTTAATTCAATATCCCGACAGCCTGAGACGGAAGAAAAGCCTTCTGCCACCGTGGCCGATATGAACCGTGTACGTCTCTCTCTCTCAGGTCCGAAGGCTTCATGCAGCAGCAACAATAAACCTTCAGGAGTTATCCTGACATTTGAACCTGTCGGCAGCTAAATACAGCAGCTTTTGAAGGGCAACTATGCAGTTTTTTAGCTTAATGTACCTTAACTGAACAGCGTCGGAGTCATAGGAATGGTTATATGACTGTTTTCTGGTTGAATGGTGGTCGTCTCGCTCCCCACTAGCGCCTGGGAGATGAAAAACCACCCTCGGAACTTTTTTCGCGAGCCGCTGGCCTCAGCGTCAGGAAGTATGGCGTGATATCAGGTCTCGCCATGTAACGAATTGCTTCATGGCACTGCACACATACGGCCATTCACTTTTAGTGTGTATAGAGCCAGACTCCATGTAAATAATCAGGACTTTTAGCGTGTATAGAGCCAGACTCCATGTAAATAATCAGGACTTTTAGCGTGTATAGAGCCAGACTCCATGTAAATAATCAGGACTTTTAGCGTGTATAGAGCCAGACTCCATGTAAATAATCAGGACTTTTAGCGTGTATAGAGCCAGACTCCATGTAAATAATCAGGACTTTTAGCGTGTATAGAGCCAGACTCCATGTAAATAATCAGGACTTTTAGCGTGTATAGAGCCAGACTCCATGTAAATAATCAGGACATTTAGCGTGTATAGAGCCAGACTCCATGTAAATAATCAGGACTTTTAGCGTGTATAGAGCCAGACTCCATGTAAATAATCAGGACTTTTAGCGTGTATAGAGCCAGACTCCATGTAAATAATCAGGACTTTTAGCGTGTATAGAGCCAGACTCCATGTAAATAATCAGGACTTTTAGCGTGTATAGAGCCAGACTCCATGTAAATAATCAGGACATTTAGCGTGTATAGAGCCAGACTCCATGTAAATAATCAGGACTTTTAGCGTGTATAGAGCCAGACTCCATGTAAATAATCACTACTTTTAGCGTGTATAGAGCCAGACTCCATGTAAATAATCACTACTTTTAGCGTGTATAGAGCCAGACTCCATGTAAATAATCACTACTTTTAGTGTGTATAGAGCCAGACTCCATGTAAATAATCAGGACTTTTAGTGTGTATAGAGCCAGACTCCATGTAAATAATCACTACTTTTAGCGTGTATAGAGCCAGACTCCATGTAAATAATCACTACTTTTAGTGTGTATAGAGCCAGACTCCATGTAAATAATCAGGACTTTTAGTGTGTATAGAGCCAGACTCCATGTAAATAATCACTACTTTTAGCGTGTATAGAGCCAGACTCCATGTAAATAATCAGGACTTTTAGTGTGTATAGAGCCAGACTCCATGTAAATAATCAGGACTTTTAGCGTGTATAGAGCCAGACTCCATGTAAATAATCAGGACTTTTAGCGTGTATAGAGCCAGACTCCATGTAAATAATCAGGACATTTAGCATGTATAGAGCCAGACTCCATGTAAATAATCACTACTTTTAGCGTGTATAGAGCCAGACTCCATGTAAATAATCAGGACTTTTAGCGTGTATAGAGCCAGACTCCATGTAAATAATCACTACTTTTAGCGTGTATAGAGCCAGACTCCATGTAAATAATCAGGACTTTTAGCGTGTATAGAGCCAGACTCCATGTAAATAATCACTACTTTTAGCGTGTATAGAGCCAGACTCCATGTAAATAATCACTACTTTTAGCGTGTATAGAGCCAGACTCCATGTAAATAATCACTACTTTTAGCGTGTATAGAGCCAGACTCCATGTAAATAATCAGGACTTTTAGTGTGTATAGAGCCAGACTCCATGTAAATAATCACTACTTTTAGCGTGTATAGAGCCAGACTCCATGTAAATAATCAGGACTTTTAGCGTGTATAGAGCCAGACTCCATGTAAATAATCACTACTTTTAGCGTGTATAGAGCCAGACTCCATGTAAATAATCACTACTTTTAACGTGTATAGAGCCAGACTCCATGTAAATAATCAGGACTTTTAGTGTGTATAGAGCCAGACTCCATGTAAATAATCACTACTTTTAGCGTGTATAGAGCCAGACTCCATGTAAATAATCACTACTTTTAGCGTGTATAGAGCCAGACTCCATGTAAATAATCACTACTTTTAGCGTGTATAGAGCCAGACTCCATGTAAATAATCAGGACTTTTAGCGTGTATAGAGCCAGACTCCATGTAAATAATCAGGACTTTTAGCGTGTATAGAGCCAGCATATCTCCACATGTAAATGGGTGAATTAAGGGTTTATTCCAACCAGACCAGAGTGGTGATTGTTGGAACAGTGGAAAGATGAACCAAGACAGCTTTTGGTAGTTTTATTTAGTTTCTGTCCTCTTTGAATGAAGTGTGTTTTACGATGATAAAAATAGTGATTATTCAACCCGGTCTCATGGCAGTTCGTGAAATTGTCACGTTATTTTCTATTGATTTGTGTACAGGGACACGAATTTCTAGTGTATTTTGTGGTGGTCACCACGAAATAACTGCCATGAGACTGGGCTGCTCGGGGGGACGCAACAAATGAAACGCCACGCGCGGTAGGCGTGACCCTACCTGTCTGTTTCCTGGGGATCGATGATGAAAAGCCGACTGCAGACAGTGAGGCTTCTGCTCTGACAAGCAGCCGCACACCATAAACCTGCCCACCCCCGCAGCGCGGCTGCCATGGAAACACTCACAGACGAGGTGTGACTGGTGATCCCTGACAGGGCTGACGGGGGGGGGGGGGGGGGGGGACGAAACGAGCAGCAGTCGCCATGGTGATTTGGAGACTTTTTGAGGATACTCCAGCGAGAGTGGATCGAGCAGCTGTTGCCATGGAGACGCACAATGCATGTCATCCGAGGTTTAGTGGTGAGGGGGGGGGGGGGGGATTACGCTGCAAGATGAGAATGTCAAGAAAAAAACACACACGTGCAACTTGAAGATAATGAATGCGTCTTTTTCAATGAGTCCATCACTGTATTATATTTCTGGGTTTAAAGGGTAATACGTAAACCCCCCATGCATTGCAGTCTCAGTGACTAATGTGATGCCTGCGCTCTCTTCCATGTTGGCAAAAGAAATGCAATAAGAGCTTTGGGGTAATACGTGAGAGTGAATGCAGAGCTACATCGGGTGTAGTCAGGAGATCAGTTCACTGGCACGGCTCTGGAGGTGAAAGCATTTTGTCCATGTGTGAATTGGTTGTGTTCAAGCTATAATATAGGCGTTGAGCTTCTCTTTAAGTGTGAAGGGTAATGTCAGTATACCATGCATTGGTGTCTAAGTGACTGGTCTCTGAAGTTGGGCCAGTATTGAGGAGAACGGCAGCCGCGAACTGAGCAACTATGGAATCATATTGGGCAAATGTTTACAATCAACTTCCGTCCACTAAAAGTGGCTCAGATTCTGATATATGTGTCTGACAACAAGATTAGATTTTTTTAGATTAGATTCAACTGTATTGTCATTTAGCAGAGTACAGGTACAGAGCAGAAGTGACAAAGAAGCATTAAATACCAAAGTGCAGGTTGAGTTCAGTATTCTGTGACGTTATGTAGAGATTAGAGATTAGTAATGTACCTGAGCCTGCTGTACCTGAGTCTGCTGGTGCTCCTGTACCTGAGCCTGCTGTACCTGAGTCTGCTGGTGCTCCTGTATCTGAGTCTGCTGGTGCTCCTGTACCTGAGCCTGCTGTACCTGAGTCTGCTGGTGCTCCTGTACCTGAGCCTGCTGGTGCTCCTGTACCTGAGTCTGCTGGTGCTCCTGTACCTGAGCCTGCTGTACCTGAGTCTGCTGGTGCTCCTGTACCTGAGTCTGCTGGTGCTCCTGTACCTGAGTCTGCTGGTGCTCCTGTACCTGAGCCTGCTGGTGCTCCTGTACCTGAGTCTGCTGGTACTCCTGTATCTGAGCCTGCTGGTGCTCCTGTACCTGAGCCTGCTGTACCTGAGCCTGCTGGTGCTCCTGTACCTGAGCCTGCTGTACCTGAGCCTGCTGGTGCTCCTGTACCTGAGCCTGCTGGTACTCCTGTACCTGAGCCTGCTGGTACTCCTGAGCCTGCTGGTGCTCCTGTACCTGAGCCTGCTGGTGCTCCTGTACCTGAGCCTGCTGGTACTCCTGTACCTGAGCCTGCTGGTGCTCCTGTACCTGAGCCTGCTGGTGCTCCTGTACCTGAGCCTGCTGGAGCTCCTGTACCTGAGCCTGCTGGTACTCCTGTACCTGAGCCTGCTGGTGCTCCTGTACCTGAGCCTGCTGGTGCTCCTGTACCTGAGTGAAGGTGCCTTCACTTTCACTTTTCACCAGAAGAGAGCTGCACCAATCACATCGGTGTATCTGATGTATACTTTATATACTGTTGCTCAGTCCTGTAGTCTAGTTTTTGTAGTGAGAGTACTGTAATTTTTTCCCTCCGAGCGTTAGACTCGCCCGTCCCAGAGCGACCGTCCCAGAGCGACCGTCCCAGAGCGACCGCGACCCGTCCCAGAGCGACCCGTCCCAGGTCGACCCGTCCCAGAGCGACCCGTCCCAGGTCGACCCGTCCCAGAGCGACCCGTCCCAGAGCGACCGTCCCAGAGCGACCGTCCCAGAGCGACCACGACGCGTCCCAGGTTGACCCGTCCCAGAGCGACCGTCCCAGAGCGACCGTCCCAGAGCGACCGTCCCAGAGCGACCCGTCCCAGAGCGACCCGTCCCAGGTTGACCGTCCCAGAGCGACCGTCCCAGAGCGACCACGACGCGTCCCAGGTTGACCCGTCCCAGAGCGACCGTCCCAGGTTGACCGTCCCAGAGCGACCGTCCCAGAGCGACCCGTCCCAGAGCGACCCGTCCCAGAGCGACCCCGTAGGTTTTCTGTAGAGCATCAGCCTCGTCCGGCTCATGTTCTGTAGTTTCTGTAACGATAACGTCGGCTGCAGAGACTCTCGAAGCGTCAGTACAGCTTCAGGTCAGCGTGACGGTCAGCCTCATTAAAGGAGATGATCGGGGGTTTAGAAAGTCATAAAGTAAAATAAATGGATATATAGTGGAGGGGCTGCTCTTACAGAACCCCCCCCCCCCTCCCCCCCGCCCCTGTGAGCACCAATCATCCTCATCATTAATGTATCAGGATGAAACCCGATCAACATCACATTTATTTTCATTCCCCTCACATACGCTCAGAGACAGCTGGTCATAGTGGCGCCCGCTCCCCGCGGACGATCGTGACAATAATTCATGGATTCTGGAATTGGATCAATAAATCTGCTTTCATTAATCCGGTAAACAAACACAAATGGCTGCTTGTTAAAAAGAAAGCTGCATGAATGAGCGAGCGAGCGCCTCTCTTGCTGTAGCTTCCTTCCAGGAGTCCTAATCGTGTGATTTTTCATCATCACGCCGTTCTGCAGTTAATAACTCGTGCCAGGACAGCGAGCCGCGGCTGATTGATGAACGGGACGGTGATGGAAGGAAGGTATTGATTGATGAGTGAACGATGACTTTTAGGAACAACAGGTCCAACCAGTGGTGTAGTCTAATGTATGTAGTGGGTATACTGTAAATATATATATATATATATATATATATATATATATATATATATATATATATATATATATATATATAGGTCTGTATATATGGGCCAGAATCTGCCTTTCGGGGAGGGGGGGGGCATATCATACTGGGGGGTGTGGGTGTCCTCCCCCAGGGAAGTTTTGAGCACCACTTCATGGTGGAAATACCTTTATTTAGCCTATGAAGAAGAAAAACACAGATGACAATTCAAAATATATCAAAGATATAATAGAAATGTGTGTGTTGTCAGTGGGAGGAGCCGTCGGCCTTCATTTGGGCCGACCCGACCGGCTCAGTTCGAGACGACGCCGTTCGGACTCACCCGGAAATGGCGAGCGGGCAGCCTCTCAGAATCTGATGAAGATCTTCTAAACTGACCTTTGTTGATCTGAGATGAAGACAGATTCAGCAACTGCACGGCCGATTTCTCCTCAACATGTTTTCAGAAACACGTCACGGTGAAATATTTTAGTAGAATATGAGATCGTGTTCTGAACGAGCCGCCATGACAGTCTGGCGTTGAGTTTCCTGTGAAAAGACCCACGTGACGCGTTCGTCCCGTCCAATCAGCTGCCAGTTTTCATTTTTTGGGGCGACAATCCATAACCTGCTGTCATGGAGACGTATCACGTCCTTCGGTGTGTTCTGAGGAACCTTTTGGACCTCGGGGAGCCGACTGATCAGTCCAACGGTCGGCAATCTGGCCTTTAGTCTTCCTTTCCTTCTGTCCTTTCCTTCTGTCCTTTCCTTCTGTCCTTCCTTCTGTCCTTTCCTTCTGTCCTTTCCTTCTGTCCTTTCCTTCTGTCCTTCCTTCTGTCCTTTCCTTCTGTCCTTCCTTCTGTCCTTTCCTTCTGTCCTTCCTTCTGTCCTTTCCTTCTGTCCTTCCTTCTGTCCTTTCCTTCCGCCCTTTCCTTCTGTCCTTTCCTTCTGTCCTTCCTTCTGTCCTTTCCTTCTGCCCTTTCCTTCTGTCCTTTCCTTCTGTCCTTCCTTCTGTCCCTTCCTTCTGTCCTTTCCTTCTGCCCTTTCCTTCTGTCCTTTCCTTCTGTCCTTTCCTTCTGCCCTTTCCTTCTGTCCTTTCCTTCTGTCCTTTCCTTCTGTCCTTTCCTTCTGCCCTTTCCTTCTGTCCTTTCCTTCTGCTCTTTCCTTCTGCTCTTTCCTTCTGCCCTTTCCTTCTGTCCTTCCTTCTGTCCTTTCCTTCTGTCCTTCCTTCTGTCCTTTCCTTCCGCCCTTTCCTTCTGTCCTTTCCTTCTGTCCTTCCTTCTGTCCTTTCCTTCTGCCCTTTCCTTCTGTCCTTTCCTTCTGTCCTTCCTTCTGTCCCTTCCTTCTGTCCTTTCCTTCTGCCCTTTCCTTCTGTCCTTTCCTTCTGTCCTTTCCTTCTGCCCTTTCCTTCTGTCCTTTCCTTCTGTCCTTTCCTTCTGTCCTTTCCTTCTGCCCTTTCCTTCTGTCCTTTCCTTCTGCTCTTTCCTTCTGCCCTTTCCTTCTGTCCTTCCTTCTGTCCTTTCCTTCTGCCCTTTCCTTCTGTCCTTCCTTCTGTCCTTTCCTTCTGCCCTTTCCTTCTGTCCTTTCCTTCTGCCCTTTCCTTCTGTCCTTCCCTCTTTCTCACCTGATCTGAAAACATGGTTTGACGGGTACTTCTCTTAAATATTACTGCTGTTGTTACCTGTTTAAAAAGTAAAACTGCTTTAAACTTGTATTAGAGTAAAGGTTGAGACTCAGAATGCATGTCTGTAATCTGGTCCGCCCTTTTCTGCAGATTCTTTGTGTCCTCGTTCTGCTTCAGTTCAGAAATATTTTGATTCATTTAACGACAGCGTGACTGTGGCAGCCATATTTGTCTTCTGCCCATCTTTCCCCGTCCATTACCGAGGGGGCAGAGAAGCGTTCCTGAACCTCATTTCCTTCGGAATGACCCTAATTATACGGTCAGGAAATCTAAGATAATTAGCTCTCAGGATTTGAGATTTGGTCCTTAACTCCCCAAAGATGAGGGCAACCGAGGGCGTCAAGAAAACTGGGGGAGAAGTCACAATTATTACCAATCAAGGACAGAAACAGCTGACAGACCTGCGTCACTTCATCAGCTGCAAACACTCACTCAGTCTACCACCAGACTAACCTCCATCTTTAATGATTGACCATCAGTCTGGGGAGTCTGCTCTGGAGTCTCTCTGCAAGAGGCGGGACCACAGGGCATAGTTCACATCACTCTGCACGCCATTGGATAGTCCTTCAACCAATCAGAGCAGCGATCCGGGTGAAGTAGCAGCGACGGCGGCATCAACGGGTCGCTGCGCTTCGGTGGCCGCCATGTTGAATGTAAACAAGAAGCTGCTCGGTCGCTTCTCTATCGTCATCGTGTTAAACCGGCCAATAGCGCGCCAGGTGGATAAGCCAGTCCGTGATTGGTTCCCGCAGATTAGTAACAGAAGCAGGAGAGATAAACGTACAGGTTTCCAGTCTGAGCTGCTGGGAGACATCAGACCACCAGCAGATTGTTCTGGATTACCCGGACTAACAGAGACCAGGTTTACAACACGCAGCGTTGTCGTCCTGCTGTCTGAAAGTTTTAATCAGAACAACTCAACCACGTGTGATCCGACCACTACTTTGTTTTATAGACGTCTGGACGCCACAGGGGCCGTGCACGCCACAGGGGCCGCGCACGCCACAGGGGCCGCGCACGCCACAGGGGCCGCGCACGCCACAGGGGCCGCGCACGCCACAGGGGCCACGCACGCCACAGGGGCCACACACGCCACAGGGGCCGTGCACGCCACAGGGGCTGGACCGTGCACGCCACAGGGGCCGTGCACGCCACAGGGGCCACGCACGCCACAGGGGCCACGCACGCCACAGGGGCCGTGCACGCCACAGGGGCCACGCACGCCACAGGGGCCACGCACGCCACAGGGGCCGTGCACGCCACAGGGGCCGCGCACGCCACAGGGGCCGCGCACGCCACAGGGGCCACGCACGCCACAGGGGCCACGCACGCCACAGGGGCCACACACGCCACAGGGGCCACACACGCCACAGGGGCCACGCACGCCACAGGGGCTGGACCGTGCACGCCACAGGGGCCGTGCACGCCACAGGGGCCGTGCACGCCACAGGGGCCACGCACGCCACAGGGGCCACACACGCCACAGGGGCCGTGCACGCCACAGGGGCCACGCACGCCACAGGGGCCACACACGCCACAGGGGCCACGCACGCCACAGGGGCCACGCACGCCACAGGGGCCGTGCACGCCACAGGGGCCGTGCACGCCACAGGGGCCACGCACGCCACAGGGGCCACGCACGCCACAGGGGCCGTGCACGCCACAGGGGCCACGCACGCCACAGGGGCCACACACGCCACAGGGGCCACGCACGCACGCCACAGGGGCCACACACGCCACAGGGGCCTATAGTGCCGTCTGCTATCTCTGCCACGGACATCTTCGTACTAGGTTACATACTTCTACTATTTCCTATGGAAGTAGTAGAAGTAAAAAGTAAAGTAGTAAAGTAGTAAAGAGGCCCGGCGGCGGCGAGCCTCCGCTGGATATAAAGGGGATTAAAGGAGAGATGGAGGCTGTGCAGGTGGCCCGCTCTCATTATTACCGACACATCCTGACCTTTAAAAACTAGGGCTGTCAAAAATAATGCGTTCGTTTCGGTTAATTAATCTGAGAAAAGATAACTTACCGTAAAACTTCAAATAATAGCCCGGGCTTCTATTTACCCAAATCGCCGAAATGCCCCGGCGTGTATTTGAGACAGGCGTCTATAAGAGACGGCCTTTAACTGACGATGCTTTGCCCGCATGCTGTGGATCCATCACACACGCTCACCTCCAGCTCTTCACTGATATATATATACTATACTATATCACTATATATATATATATATATATATATATATATATATATATATATATTCCTCCTTAAGCGGACATTTGGCGCTCTGATTATTATCAGACTTCGTCACCTTACTTCCGTTCTGCTAGCGTCATGATTGCCACGGCCACCAGAGTGCGCCGCCCTCATAAACTGTAATATAGGTCGTAATTGCTGTTGTGTGAACGACATCTTGGTGCGTTTCTCAGAGGACGGTCGCTTACCTTCACACAAAGAAAAGACGTGGGCGTCTCTTTCTCTCTCTCTTCTTCTCTCTTAGAAACTCGTGATTGCCAATCAGAGCACAGATTGGATTCCATGCTTCATTTATCCGGCCTGCAGCAGGTAATGGAGTGTTTGATGGCGGTGGGAGGCAAGCAGCTCAGGACATGTTCACGTACATCACTTCCTCCTTTGTTACTGAGTGAAAACCCTGCTGGCTGTCTGAACAACAAGACATATATCATTGATGTATTGGTATTTATCATTTAACAAAAAAAGTAATATACCCGAATATAAGGCGACCCTGAAAACGATCCTTTTTCAAGACAAAACTAATGTTTGTCTTGCTAAATATGTCTAATGTCAGGAAAGAGAATATGAACACATTATGCAAATACAACTTTCCACACTTTACAACAAGGCCACGCCCACTAAGAAGACTCGCTACAACAAGTGTCTCCAGGAGCTCTACACATTAACTCAGCATTGAGAACATTGTTTGTGGACCCAGAGTTTACTAAAAAGAAAGGTTTTAACAACTCACCGTAGCTCTTGTTGTTTCCAGTCGCCGCCGTCTCGGCAGTCAGAACGAGTCGATATTAGAACAAGCAGCAACAGATTTAGTATATCCCTCGTGCTCCGGTGGAGTTAATGTGTAGAGCTCCTGGAGACACTTGGAGCAAAGTCTCATGTTGTGTCGAGTCTTCTTAGTGGTTAAAAATAGATATTTTGAGGCTAGCATAAAAGTGCCCCCCCCCCCCCCCCCCTAGCTCTCCCATTCAAAAGGCCATTTTGAATGATCAATCTTAAAAGTGGAGCTTCCGTCCTAAATATGCTTTTAAACTAAAGTTTGACTCACGTACATTCACAGAAAGACTACGTGTCAATCACTGCTCATGCACACGCATTCATTCTCCCTTGTGGGAGGAGGGGCTTAGGAGACCGTTTTGGGCTTTAGTGGAAAGGGGGGAGGGGGGGGAAGGGACTGAGAAGTTGTTGATGATCACATTCTTTGACTAAGTCCTGGATCTCCTCAGTCCACCTACGGCACCTTTAACGAACCTTTTAATCGTTGCAGCTTTAGTGCATTTGTCTTTTCTTTCCTTTTTTCTGTCTTTCTTTCTTTCGTCCTTCTTCCTTTTCTGGCTTTTCTGTTTTTCATTTCCTTTTATCCACTTCTGAACACTTCTGTCCTTTCTTCCCTTGAACATTTCTTTCAACATTGCTTTTGCCGTTTCTGCCATTTTGTATTATTATTATTATTGTTATTGTTATTGTTATTATTATTATTATTATTATTATTATTATTATTATTACTATTATTATTTTTAACACGTGCAGATATTGTCCCTTTGATTCCCGCCTGCTGCTCTCTGTGTATCAGTCCGACGGCATCGACTTCGCTCCGTGTGCATTATTGAACAAACTGTTTGAAGCGGAACAGGAAGCCGCCTGCGTTGCCGATCTGCTGGAATCGCATCGAGTTAACGTCGACCTCCCTCCGCTCGCTCTGTCCTCTGGAAAACTTTGAGGAAAATAAATGCTCCCCTTTAACTTTAGGGGACAGGAAGTGTGTTCAAATGTGACGACAATGACACGCAGACAGAACCGCCACGCGGCCACGCTCAGGCGTCAATCGAGCTGCTCTCAGCCATCGTTTTGCTTCTGGTGAATCATGTCAAACTCTTTCCAGGCTGTAAAATATTCATGTTGTTATGATTGTTGAGCACTTCACAAACTTCTCCGAGATGTCAACATTGCCTAATGGCAACACAACAGGCCATGAATGATTTAAAATCAGTTTTAGAGCAGGAGGCTAAAGCAGAGCGATCAATGCTCCGCTGTTTTATTGCTTTTTGGCAGGTATGTTCATGGATGTGGGTAGGGCGTGTAATGTAATGTAATGTAATGCAATGTAATGTAATGTAATGTAATGTAATGTAATGTAAAGGCATGGAAGGAGACAACTTGAAATGATTGTTTTCCCATCATTTATTATCTCATGCAGAAGACCATATCACTCGGCCCGGCTCGGACCAGGTCCCGGCTGGGACCAGGGCCCGGCTGGGACCAGGTCCCGGCTGGGACCAGGGCCCGGCTGGGACCAGGTCCCGGCTGGGACCTGGTCCCGGCTGGGACCAGGGCCCGGCTGGGACCAGGGCCCGGCTGGGACCAGTCCCCGATGCTTCTAGGCAACACCCTCCCTTCAGTGGCATTGACACGCTACTATTGGCCAGGCGTAATTGACCAGTCGGCTATCATAACCTTAACTACTCGCTGCGCGTCGGACGGTTAACGCCTCGCCGTCGTCCATTAATACCTGAGACACCTCGTCGGACATTCACCTTTACTTATTATATTTCATTTGTTTTGCTCATTGATTCCACAGTAAGATGTAAAATACATCACGTTTCTCTGTTTGTCAGAGAAGACATAACGTGACATTTTTACTATTTATTCCCTTTACTTATATTTATTTTGTGTGTGTTTATCTTCAGAGAGTCTCGTACTATATCCTCTACGCCTCGCTGCTGCAACGCTGTGAATGTCCCTGTTGTGAGATTAATAAAAGCTAACTATATAACTAAATAAATATAACTATTTAACAGCCGCCCGAGCTCTGAGCTAGTTCGGTGTGTCGCTGTCCATCGAGCTGAAAAAGAACAAAAAAAACACTTATTCTTCCCGCAGAGGCGCCGGTGGGGAGAATATCGGACACGCGGCGCTGGATACATGATAATTGGCGAGGTTGCTGGGCGGTTCTGGAGCTGGTTGAGTTTATTTACTGCGTTTCCACTTCATATATCAGGGTGGGGAACCACACTGTCTGGGCTGTGCTCCAGTGTACACGGACATTAAAATAGCCATTTATACTGTATGTGTGTATCCAATTAATTTCAGCTCTGAAAGGACTAAATACAGATGTTACAGGGTATAAAAAGGGGCTTTTGTAGCTCATTCATCTTGAGAACATTGTGTGACAACACAAGTGTGTGAAACTGACTATTTGGGTTGATGGAGCATAGTAGGAGAATACGTTCGTACATAACCACTCGTGCATGAAGAGAAGCGGTGATGTGTGTTGATAGCTGTGAACAGCCGACTCACACTGAAGCACATGAAGGACATTTATATTTGGGATTGTGCAGGGAAGTAACCGCTACTGCCCCGCGACATCTGATGAATTATCAGATTATAGGATGTATTGAAGTTGATACTCTGAAGTCCTCCACAGAGCCAAACACAGCTCATAATAAATTAATGATTGATTCCCAACGCCGTGTAGAAGAACTCTGATTTCAAAACATTTTATAAACGACTTCTCTGTTGGCTGACACGGAGCGGCGAGTTATTCAGACAGAGAATAAAGAAAAGGAAAAGAGAGGGAAGGCTTTACATGTCAAAGTCCAGGCCCGCGGGTGGCCGGGTTGGCTCAGTGGGTGGAGCAGGCGCACATGTGATGATTTCCTGCATGTCTCTCCCCCCCCCCCCCTCTCTCTCTGTCTCTCTCTCTCTCTCTCCCCTTTCTCACCTAGCTGTCCTGAAAAATAAAGGCGGAAAAGCCCAAAAAATAATCTTGAAAAAAAACAAACAAGTCAAGGTCCGCAGGCCGAATTCGGCCCCTCGCTGAACGGGATCCGGCCCGCAAAGTTTGGCAAGTGTAGTTGTGCGCCAAACCCAAAAAGACGGGAAACAGTTTTGCTTGATTTGCTAAATTCTGTGATGGTTAAGGAACGTGTTTTCTGACTTTTTGGGGCTTAATGTCGACAACAATGTGACAAAAGTTAAAAATAGCAACAAAAGTGTCTAAAAAGCCACAAAAATGTTGGAAAAAAGCTAAAACAAAATGCAAAAATTGCAAAAATTGCGACAAATGCATTAAGACAGTCAAAGATATTTAACTTTTTCAATGAAATAAAAGCATCTAAAGAAACTCTACATGTCTGTCCCAGATGTGATTCTTATTTTCCAGAGTGACCCTGAGTTTGACCCCCTGCTGTTGTTGTTGTTGTGGTTGTTGTTGTTGTTGTTGTTGTTGTGGTTGTTGTGGTTGTTGTTGTTGTTGTGGTTGTTGTTGTTGTTGTTGTTGTTGTGCTGCAGCTGATTATGAGTGACCAGTAGAGCTGTAGCTCCCTCTAGTGGCGACATTAAGCCACTGTGTTCATGCTCTGACCTGTCGTTGCTCTGTGTGTCTGCAGGTTTTTAATCGTTCTGGGATGTTTGATTCTCGCCATTCTGACGACATTCAAGGAACACGAGAACGTTTCTGCACACTGGCTGGTCATACTGGTGAGAGGACGCCATTTCTTCTTCACTTCTGGGTTCAGACCTTTTGTTGTGGACTTGTACAGGACTTACGTTGCATTTTAAATGCTGGTATACAGTAGAACAGGGCAGGAATAAAATAAAAACTTTCTACGCTGTGATTTTTCAACCCGGTCTCACGGCAGTTTGTGAAATGGTCACGTTATTAAATCTATTGATCCGTGTACAGAGACACGTTTATCTCGTCTTCTTCGTGGTTATTTAATGTAATGTGTTTCAATGGGAAGCATCTTTCGTGATCACAGCACGACTACGGTAGCGAGTCGTATGAAAGGCCCAAAATCTGCGTAGGGAGGTTGGTCGGGGGGTGGGGGGGGGGGGGGGTGATGGGTGAAATACAGGACTTTCACCCGGGAGACCGGGGGTCGGATCCCGGCGTGTCACGTGTTCTTTCCCCGTTCTTCTTTTCCTAAACACATCCTCCGTATAGATGCTTCCCGTTACGAGCCGACCACCACGAAGAAGAACGAGATAAACGTGTCCGTGTACATCGGAGTCCAGCTCGTGTTCATGTAGCGCCACACATCAAAGGCCAGACGATGTATTCACACGCATACGTCCAAAAAAGTCAAATATCTTTGACTGTATTACTGCATGGCGCTTTTTTTGGCCATTTTTGTTGATTTTTCTGACTTTTTTGTGGCTTTCTCAGACGTTTTAATCTCTTTTTATTTATTTTATTGTCGTTTTTTGCACCGTTTTGTTGCTTTTTCCGACATACATTTTTTTGACATAAACTCCTAGAAAGTCAGCAGAGAGTTCCTCAGTCATCACAGAGTTCAGCAAATCATGCAAAAACAAAGATTACATTACATACACACACAGACTGTTTCATCTCCTGAATATTTCATTGTATTGTATTATTCATCTCGAACAATCAACAATGTTGCAAAACAAAAGAAAACAACTAAAACCACAAAATAAAACACAAACAATCAAAGAAAGAAATAAAAACAAAAAAAAGGATTAGTTCGAGAAGGAGCAGGCGGAAGCTTATTAGGTCGTGCCCCTATTTCACAAAATCATATTAATACAAAGCAAATAGATATGCAAATACAGCGTACAATTATATACAACAATATACAACAATACCTTTACATTACAGTTCCATTCCTTGTGTTCCGGTCTATTAATCTCTGTATTGGTCAAGTAATGATTTCTTTAATTTATCTTTGAACTGAATGATATTATGGCTCTTTTTGATCTCATTGTTCAGTCCATCCCATAATATGAGGTCGCCCCACACACTGAAACACACATGCTTTTAACAGCAGTTCACACAAGAGGTTCCTTGAACACACACTGTCCTCTGAGATGATATCCCCCCCCCCCCCCCCAACCCCCTTTCTCTCATTAAACAGTGCACGTATGTTATAAGGTCAATTATTTTCTTTGACTTTAAACATAAATTGTGCAGTTTTGAATCTAACAACATCCATGAATTTCAGCAATTGTGAATTAAAAAAACAGATGATTGGTATGATCATAATACTCGGTCTGAGTATTAAAGTACTCTCTGGTTCTGGGGGAGTTTCTGAGTCTCAAAGTCGCTAAATCTGACAAATTCTGCTCTGAGAGTCATTTGGAGTTTGAAATCAGTTTTCTGTCTTTTTGGTTTGGTGCTCAACTAGCCAGGACCAGAATATATATATATATATATATATATATATATATATATATATATATATATATATATATATATAATATACTAGCCAGGGCCAGAATATATATATATATATATATATATATATATATATATATATATATATATATATATATATATAATATACTAGCCAGGGCCAGAATATATATATATATATATATATATATATATATATATATATAATATACTAGCCAGGGCCAGAATATATATATATATATATATATATATATATATATATATATATATATATATATATATAATATATACTAGCCAGGACCAGAATATATATATATATATATATATATATATATATATATATATATATATATATATATATATATATATATATATATATATATAATATATACTAGCCAGGACCAGAATATATATTATATATATATATATATATATATATATATATATATAATATACTAGCCAGGACCAGAATATATATATATATATAATATATACTAGCCAGGACCAGAATATATATTATATATATATATATATATATAATATATACTAGCCAGGACCAGAATATATATTATATATATATATATATATATAATATACTAGCCAGGACCAGAACGTATTGTGGTACTAAAACTGATATGTGGGCCGTATCAACATTTGCGAGGGGCCTCGTTTGGGCCGCGGGCCTCGAGTTTGACACGTGTGGTGTAGACGAATCAATAGATTAAAAATAACGTGACCATTTCACAAACTGCCGTGAGACCGCGTTGGATTTTAACCGAATAACGGCTGTTGTCATTTTTCCCCGTACAGGAAACCTTCGCCATCTTCATATTCGGAGCAGAGTTTGCGCTGAGGGTCTGGGCGGCGGGCTGCTGCTGTCGCTACAAAGGATGGAGGGGGAGGCTCAAGTTCGCTCGCAAACCGCTCTGCATTCTGGGTAAGGAGCTGGAATCATGAAAAATAAGAGAGTGGCATTAGTAACTAGGGCTGCAGCCAGCGTGTGGTGTTTTGTAAAAGTATTTTAAGTACGAGCCGAGAGACACGTATCCTGCTCATAGACATATATAAATATGGACCCAGTGACCCCGCTGGTCTGGACGGAGACCAGTGAGGTCACTTTCCCGGTGATGGCGAGCGTTACTGCGCAGCCTCAAACTGAGCTTGATGACGTAGATGTGACGTGAGCAACGTGTCTGAACGTTGTAAGTCTTCTGGTAGCTGTGCCAAGAGAAATCTCAATCATTCCCAATCTATCAGAGACGGAGAGCGTAGGTATATGTAAGGAGATAACATAGGCACAGGCTAATTATTGATAACTAAAATGCTAGTTAACATTAGTAATTAAACTAAACAGCTGATGTAAGTCCAAACTGCCTGCGAGCTTCTCCTGTACTGTACGGTAATTCCTCTACTATGAGACAGGAAGTCTCGTGGTTATGACCCAACCGTTAGCCTATCTTTATAAAAACGTCTGCTACGGAGCCATAACGTGAGGTACAAGGTAACGGAGCCTTTTATACATCGTTGTGTTTCTTTAGAAATAAACAACGAACAAATAAAGTCTTCAAACGCTTCAGATGTAAAGTTATTGGCTGTCAAAGTGACGCCAGAATGAATGGCAGTCAATGGGATGCTAACGGGGGGTGATGGATAGGGTTAGCATAAAATGGCGCCATCGCGGCTTCGCTCTGAGGAGAGACCGTTAATTAAACGTCTTTTAGGTTCAATCAGCTCTTACATGGAGCTAATTCCACAGCTCTAAAAAAAACATTCATCGTTCCACAAAGAAGCCTTAATAACTTTGTGGGTCAGACTCATTAAGAATCGTCTTCTGTCTCAGACATCTTCGTGCTGATTGCCTCGGTGCCGGTGGTGGCGGTGCGTAACCAGGGCAATGTGTTGGCCACGTCCCTGCGCAGCCTGCGCTTCCTGCAGATCCTGCGGATGCTGCGCATGGACCGGAGGGGGGGGACCTGGAAACTGCTGGGGTCGGCCATCTACGCTCACAGTAAGGTAGGAACACACACGACTCGGTTTGGTACCAATAGACATGTTTTCCATCTAATTGTCAAAGAAAATGTGAATTAGAAGCGTTTCCATCAACTATAAAATATTCACATTAAACAAGCAATGATTAGATTAGCAGATTATTTCAATCGTTGACAACTAATTGATTAATTGAGTAATCTCTGCAGCTCTACAGTGTGTCTTGATTAAAAAAAGCTAACTCTGAAACATAATTAGAGTGTTTATTGCCTCCTACAGCACACACCTGGGTCAGGGGTCACTGCTCTGAAATACACGTCATGAAATTGGAGAAAAAGATTGAATGTCAACAGAGAAAGACATAGACACGTCTTCCCAATATGTTTCAAAGACAGGGTTACATTGATCTGTTGTAAATGGAAAGTGAGCGTCCATACAGCACGTAAACCTGTAGTCTCACATAGCCAGACCCTCCTCCACAGCGCTGCGGAGGAAGGTCTGACTAGTCCACACAGCATTCCTGGATGGGAAAAACGTGCTCTGGTTTATTGGCATTTCTTTAGACCAATCACAATCATCATGGGCGGGGCTAAGCTCCGGACGGAGCCACGGTGCCTCTGCTGAATAGTCTCTGGGAGGAACTTGTTTTGGTGGAACATGTGTACGTTCAAAAGTAGTTTTAGTCGTGCAACAGAAACCTCTGATTGGACAGATAGTCTAGCTAGCTGTCTGGATTTACCCTGCAGAGATCTGAGGAGCAGTTAACCAGAGTCCTCACAAATCAGCCGGAGGTTAGAACGCCAACACAGAGACAGAGGAAGGGGACGGACATCCGGCTGAAAAGAATGACATCCGGCATGATTTCCGGCAGCACCTGAACAATCCCAGAAAATGAAACGTGGATATACAGACTATAAAACATGTTCCACCTGTGTGAAGTTAGTTTGTTGTGTAATCATGCGTGTGTTTGTGTAGGAGCTGATCACCGCCTGGTACATCGGCTTCCTGTCTCTGATCCTGGCGTCTTTCCTGGTCTACCTGGTGGAGAAGGACGACGTCTCCATGGACGTGTCCAACCACGACAACCCCGCCGCTCAGCCCAAACCGCAGGACTTCGACACCTACGCCGACGCACTGTGGTGGGGGCTGGTACGTAGATGACATCACGTTTCTGTAGAACGCTACCTTTTAATCCAGTTTTCAGAAGGACACAGGCAAAAAAAAAACATTATTTTCATAATGAATCCTTCTTTTTCTCTGTAAATATAGCTTAAAGCACGTGTCAAACTCAAGGCCCGCGGGCCAAACGCGGCCCCTCGCAAATGTTGATCCGGCCCGCATATCAATTTTAGGTCCACAACACATTCTGGCCCTGGCTAGTTGTGCACCAAACCAAAATGTAAGCGTGGTTTAGACTTCTCAGAGTGTTTTGAGGCGATGTGAGAGTCCCGTACAGGAAACGGGAAACATTGTGCTCAAACACAGTATATAAGATGGGCCAACAGATCCCGTTAGACAACGGACATTGTACTGCACATTGCTGCAGCTCCTATTTTCACCCTGTGTGTTGAGCTCTCTGTTTTAGCTACAGAGTGAGACATCTCACTTCTGTTCCATCTTTCTCATAGACTTCTAAAGAAACCGACCTCCTTTTGCATCCGCACATGTCTCCCCCTGCAGGAATTCAGGTAGAATGCAGGTTTAAGGAGTCTCCCCCTGCAGGAATTCAGGTAGAATGCAGGTTTAAGGAGTCTCCCCCTGCAGGAATTCAGGTAGAATGCAGGTTTAAGGAGTCTCCCCCTGCAGGAATTCAGACAGAATGCAGGTTTAAGGAGTCTCCCCCTGCAGGAATTCAGGTAGAATGCAGCTTTAAGGAGTCTCCCCCTGCAGGAATGCAGACAGAATGCAGGTTTATGGAGTCTCCCCCTGCAGGAATTCAAAGAGAATGCAGGTTTAAGGAGTCTCCCCCTACAGGAATTCAGACAGAATGCAGGTTTAAGGAGTCTCCCCCTGCAGGAATTCAGACAGAATGCAGGTTTAAGGAATCTCCCCCTGCTGGAATTCAGACAGAATGCAGGTTTAAGGAGTCTCCCCCTGCAGGAATTCAGACAGAATGCAGGTTTAAGGAGTCTCCCCCTGCAGGAATTCAAAGAGAATGCAGGTTTAAGGCACTTCCGCATTTGCAGCACTTCGCCGAACCAGATGCTTTGTCCATTAATATTAAGAAGTGATGAAGTCTCATATGTTGAATATTAGATGAAATTACTTGGTAAATGTATTGACTGTACTATGAAGTTGTGTTTCCTTCTGTGTGATACCTTTAAAGACTTGCATCCTGGCTGCAGCTGGGCGGACAGATTGCACTCAACCAAATTATCAACCCATAACATTTTGGCTGGGATCCAAAAGTGGGACATCTGCCAAAAAAACTATTATCAGTTTTCCGCTAGTAATATTCTGTTTGTCTTGTGTTGTCGGGAAGCTCTTATGTCAAAGCCTGTGGCTGAACAACTTGATATTTTGTCGGAGAATCCAATCTGAAAGACAAAGAAATAAAGGCTGTTAGTGAGCCGGTAGCTTGTGGTGGAATCGCCCAGCGTTGGCAGAGCTTCATGCTCTAATGAATGCATCCAGTCATGGAGGTACTCTGCAGTTTTTCCAGCCTCATTAAAGAGACCGCCCTTGAACCGGGAGGCCAGAGGTCAAGTTATATGACAGCATGCATCTGCCCAGCTGAAATGTCCTTGAGCAAGACACTCAATCATCCGCAGCTGCATGTTCCGGATAATGATGTGACCCCGTGAACTGCTGCACTGCCTTTTAGTGGATCAACACAGAGTTCACACAGCGGAGCACGGCTCACAGAACTACTGTATATTTCTGCAGAGGACACTGAGACTCTTCCAATGCCATTTCTCTGTGTTACTGCTGTTACAAATGTCTCCCGTCACACTTCATAGTCGACAAATCCCTCAAGACCTTGTCAGCTCAGACCAGGCCCCCAGAAAGTGCGCCAAGCTTTGGCCAAACGCCAATGAATACTCAGAAATGAAGTCAGAAATGTAAGTTTGAGTTTGATGTTGTTCCTCAATATGTTGGAAGAGTAACGTAACTTTATGTGTCAACTTGTAAAAAGTCCTATTAGCGGTTAGAAACAGCACCGCCAACCAGCGTCCACCATTACACAAAGGCTACGTTCACACCGCAAGTCTTAACGCTTAATTCAGATTGTTTTTTGCTCAGATCTGATTTTTTGTTTGTCTGTTCACATGATCTTTTAAAATGTGGCCTATATCAGATTCCAATGGGAACTGTTAGAACTGACCCGCATGATCAAAAGAACAATAACAATGGCATCAGACGCAGCACGCTGTTGTTGGGAGGTTATGGAGGAAGGAAGCATTTTCAATTTTATTTCAACGTTAATCAGATGTGTTTTAATAAACTACTGTATGCTCTTATTGTAATCTACCAGCAATACTGTAGTACCTGTATTTGAAATAAATACCCGGTACATTTACATTTGTTACCCTTCTGGCTGTTGTTGTATGTGGTGATATTTTTGCAAATGTTTCTTAAAAAATGATTGATCTCTGTCCACTGTAACTGGCTTTTAAAATGTAAATGGCTTTTAATTTAAAAACAGTTTAAATACATATCAAAGCATACATATCAAACAGATGGAATTAGAAATAAAGGCCTGCCTCTAATAAAAGCCTGCTTCAAATACAAGCCTAGTACCTTCTGCAGGTCAGTAAATAAAGGCCCCGGCTTTTATTTGAGGAATTACGGTAGCCTGGTTTACGGGCTGCACAGTGTGGAAGAAGTGCTGACCATTCGGGTATTTTTGGCTCCATGATGGCTTCATGCACCACAGAGCAACGCTGTGTTACACATCCATGACTCAGACATTTGAAAATCTTCTTTTGTCTCTTTTGCAGATCACGCTGACCACCATCGGTTACGGGGACAAAACCCCAAAGACCTGGGCTGGGAGACTGTTAGCCGGCACTTTTGCCCTGATCGGAGTGTCCTTCTTCGCTTTGCCTGCAGTGGGTACACTCTCCTGTATTGTATATATTAAGTGCAGCAGTACTCACGCCGCTGATGATGGTTAAAGGTGCCGTAGGTAGGATGGTGAAGATCCAGAACTTAGCTAAAACATTTGAACATCAACAACTTCTCAGTCCCTCCCCCCTTTCTGCTAAAGCCCAAAACGGTCTCCTAAGCCCCTCCCCCCACAAGGGAGAATGAATGCGAACCCTAACCCTGTTTCTGAAAACATTTTAAGGAGAAATAGGCCGTGCAGTTGCTGAATCTGTCTTCATTTCCGATCAACAAAGGTCAGTTTACAAGATCTTCATCAGATTTTGAGAGGCTTTTCGTCACGCTCATCCCGCTCGTCATTTCCTGGTTAGCTCTCCACCAATCAGATTGGTCGTTGAGTCCGACTGCCCGCCCTCCGATTCAACGAGTCAAATCATCCCAAACGAAGGCCGACGGCTCCTCCGACTGACGACGGCACGGAACACACCGACCAGACTCGAGTCACCGACCTCGCCAGACCGTCAGACGGCCGATTATCTGGTTGGTGGGTCGGAGCCTTTAGTCTTACCTACTGCACCTTTAACTGCAGTAATGTATCCTCATACAACGGTTCGTATGATATTGTGTGTTATCCTACGAATATCTTGCAACACGAGCGATCAGTGCGTCTCTTCGAGCCCCTGCAGTGGAGAACTTGTTCAGACAACAAAACTACTTGGTTAGGTTTAGGAAAAGATCGTGGTTTGGGTTCAAATAAGTATGTTTATCACGGACCACTGCAGCAGGTGCAGCCACAATCCGGGTGCCACCACAATCCAAGGAAATGACTACGTAAGCCAACACACCTGCACCAATTTTCTATTATTTGACTACTGCTTCTGTCTGTACAGAACCAATCCAATGTGTGCTTGCAGCATCAAATGACATCCATAAAATAACAGCTAGTAGTGTCTTTTGCCCTTTACAGCGGGGGACTGACCCCCCCTCGACTTGCTTTTTATTGATTTTATTGTAAAGCACTTTGTAACTTGTTGAAAAGCACTTTATAAATAAAGGTATTATTATTATCTCTCGTGGTATTACATGCACAGTACACAGTCAGCTCCAGATGCGGCCGTGTTGTTGACTGTGTGTTTTGTGGCTGCAGGGGATTCTGGGCTCGGGCCTGGCTCTCAAGGTCCAGGAGCAGCACAGACAGAAGCACTTTGAGAAGCGCAGACATCCAGCCGCCGGGCTCATCCAGGTGAGACACGACGTCATCAGCAACCTTCTCACTTCTCTCATGATCCAGGGTCCAGCTGTTTATGTCAAAGGTGTCAGCCAGCATCCGTTAAGCCTACCTCCTCTGGGGAGACTCTGATGCTAACAAGCCATCACCCCCCGTTAGCATCCCATTGACTTCCATTCATTTTGGCGTCCTTACATATACCTACACTCTCCGTCTCTGATAGATTGGGAATGATTGAGATTTCTCTTGGCACAGCTACCAGAAGACTTACAACGTTCAGACACGTTGCTCACGTCACATCTACGTCATCAAGCTCAGTTTGAGGCGGCGCAGTAACGCTCAGCCATCACCGGGAAAGTGACTTCACTGGTCTCCGTGGAAGTCTACGGCGTCGCTTGTGCAGAATACGATCTCATATTCTACTAAAATATTTCACCGTAACGTATTTCTGAAAACATTTTAAGGAGAAATCGGCCGTGCAGTTGCTGAATCTGTCTTCATTTCAGATCAACAAACGTCAGTTTAAAAGATTTTACTCAGATCTTGAGAGGCTGTTCGTCACGCTCATCCCGCTCGTCATTTCCTGGTTAGCTCTCCACCAATCAGATTGGTCGTTGAGTCCAACTGCCCGCCTTCAGATTCAACAAGTCAGATCGTCCCAAATGAAGGCCGACGGCTCCTCCGACTGACGACGGCACGGAACAGACTCGAGTCACCGACCTCGGCCGGGTATCGGGTCGGTGTGTCAGCGCCTTTAGAGAACCTTTTAGCTTAGCTTGTACTAATTTTAGGAATTAAAAGCATTTGAAGATACTCCAAGAAATTACAGACTAGCGGACCATTTCTATTGCAGAGTTCAAAGGGTAAAGTGTCCATTCAGCTGTTTTAATTGTGAGACTTTTTGCTTTTTTGTCTTCTTATCTCAAGTCTGCCTGGCGATATTATTCCACCAATCCAATCAGGGAAGACCTTATAGCCACGTGGAGATTTTATGAAACTATCATCTCTCTTCCCTGTTTCAGGTACGTAATACATTCATTTCAGTTTTATTTACAGTATCAAATCATAACAGGAGTTATCTCAAGACACTGTACAGATATGTATATCTAGACCACGCTCTATGAACTATGACTATGGAACTATGACTAGAAAGTAGATGTAGTAATTCATGGCATTGCAGGGTGTTACAGGGTGTAGCATGGCACTGCAGAACGTAGCAGAGCATAGCATGGCACTGCAGAACGTAGCAGAGCATAGCAGGGCACTGCAGAACGTAGCAGAGCATAGCAGGGCACTGCAGAACGTAGCAGGGCATAGCAGGGCACTGCAGAACGTAGCAGAGTGTAGCAGGGCACTGCAGAACGTAGCAGGGCATAGCAGGGCACTGCAGAACGTAGCAGAGCATAGCAGGGCACTGCAGAACGTAGCAGGGCACTGCAGAACGTAGCAGGGCATAGCAGGGCACTGCAGAACGTAGCAGAGCATAGCAGGGCACTGCAGAACGTAGCAGGGCACTGCAGAACGTAGCAGAGCATAGCAGGGCACTGCAGAACATAGCAGGGCATAGCAGGGCACTGCAGAACGTAGCAGAGCATAGCAGGGCACTGCAGAACGTAGCAGGGCATAGCAGGGCACTGCAGAACGTAGCAGAGTGTAGCAGGGCACTGCAGAACGTAGCAGGGCATAGCAGGGCACTGCAGAACGTAGCAGAGCATAGCAGGGCACTGCAGAACGTAGCAGGGCACTGCAGAACGTAGCAGGGCATAGCAGGGCACTGCAGAACGTAGCAGAGCATAACAGGGCACTGCAGAACGTAGCAGGGCATAGCAGGGCACTGCAGAACGTAGCAGAGCATAGCAGGGCACTGCAGAACGTAGCAGGGCATAGCAGGGCACTGCAGAACGTAGCAGAGCGTAACAGGGCGTAGCAGAGCGTAACAGGGTGTAGCAGGTCACTGCAGAACGTAGCAGAGCGTAACAGGGCGTAGCAGAGCGTAACAGGGTGTAGCAGGTCACTGCAGAACGTAGCAGGGCACTGCAGAACGTAGCAGGGTGTAACAGGGCACAGCAGGACGCGGAAAGACATGACATGTGCTTCTTTCATAGTCCTCCATCAGGGTTCCCACGGTCATAGAAAACCTGGAAACGTCATGGAATTTCCAAATCTAGAAAAACAAAAAGCAGGGAATAGCGATCCCCGCCAATTGTTCCCAGAACGTCCCAGTTAGAGAGGACAGGCTTTTATAAATCTTTATACAATCACGATCTCGATTCACCCCTGTTCGCGATTAAATTTTAACGTGTTTTAATGATGTAGACATGTTGAAGGAGTTTAGATAGAGACTGTATCAGGGCCATATTTAGTCCAGATAGAGCCTGTATCAGGGCCATATTTAGTTCAGATAGAGTCTGTATCAGGTCCATATTTAGTTCAGATAGAGTCTGTATCAGGTCCATATTTAGTTCAGATAGAGCCTGTATCAGGGCCATATTTAGTCCAGATAGAGACTGTATCGGGGCCATATTTAGTTCAGATAGAGACTGTATCAGGGCCATATTTAGTTCAGATAGAGCCTGTATCGGGGCCATATTTAGTTCAGATAGAGACTGTATCAGGGCCATATTTAGTTCAGATAGAGCCTGTATCGGGGCCATATTTAGTTCAGATAGAGCCTGTATCAGGGCCATATTTAGTTCAGATAGAGTCTGTATCAGGTCCATATTTAGTTCAGATAGAGTCTGTATCAGGTCCATATTTAGTTCAGATAGAGCCTGTATCAGGGCCATATTTAGTTCAGATAGAGCCTGTATCAGGGCCATATTTAGTTCAGATAGAGTCTGTATCAGGGCCATATTTAGTCCAGATAGAGCCTGTATCAGGGCCATATTTAGTTCAGATAGAGCCTGTATCAGGGCCATAATTAGGTCAGATAGAGCCTGTATCAGGGCCATATTTTGTCCAGATAGAGCCTGTATCAGGGCCATATTTAGTCCAGATAGAGCCTGTATCAGGGCCATATTTAGTCCAGATAGAGCCTGTATCAGGGCCATATTTAGTCCAGATAGAGCCTGTATCAGGGCCTTATTTAAGCATTACTCTGTGTTCAGTTGTTAACTTTGGCACTTTGTTTTTCTCTCCATCTGTAGGAAGGAGCAGTTGGAGGCCATGGCGAGGTAGGTCACTGTAAATCACACAGAGCTGCTGCCCAGAGTCTTTCTGATGGCGCTTTAATTAGCCGGGAAAGACTAATGAAGGTTTCCTAGAATATCCCCCCCGTCTGCTTTGAAAATAGCTTTTCATATATTAATTCACAAGTCGAATAAATCTCGGCGCTGATGCAGTAAATGTGTGAATGGTGATATAAAACCCCGGCTCGTGCCCGCTCTTTAATAGCGCTGCCTTCCACATCAGCTACTTTGATGACATTTTTTTTTTTTTTTTTGAAACCAATTAGTGGGTCCATCAGTTATGTTTCAATTATGAATGCAGTTTTGATCGGGTAATTAGGGCCCCAGATGGGTCTCTGCAGCAAAACATGTCCTGAAAACTCTCACTGATTGGTGGAGGAAATGTATTCTGTCTTCATTAGCTGCATCGCAGTAATCAATACACAGTTATTTCTGGTGACCAGAGACATCATGTAACTATATACACGGTTTATACAGGGTTTCCACAGTCTTAAAAAGTAAAACACACACACACACACACACACACACACACAGGGCCCTATCTTGCAGCCGGTGCAGCGCAGCACAATGCCTGACGCAAGTGTCTTTGCTAGTATCAAATGCACCTGTGTCCATATGTGGCCCATGGGCATGCTGGTCTTCCAGGGAGGTGTGTTCAGGTGCATTCTGGGCGTGCTGGTCTTCCAGGGAGGTGTGTTCAGGTGCATTCTGGGCGTGCTGGTCTTACAGGGAGGTGTGTTCAGGTGCATTCTGGGCGTGCTGGTCTTACAGGGAGGTGTGTTCAGGTGCATTCTGGGCATGCTGGTCTTACAGGGAGGTGTGTTCAGGTACATTCTGGGCGTGCTGGTCTTACAGGGAGGTGTGTTCAGGTGCATTCTGGGCATGCTGGTCTTACAGGGAGGTGTGTTCAGGTGCATTCTGGGCGTGCTGGTCTTACAGGGAGGTGTGTTCAGGTACATTCTGGGCATGCTGGTCTTACAGGGAGGTGTGTTCAGGTACATTCTGGGCGTGCTGGTCTTACAGGGAGGTGTGTTCAGGTGCATTCTGGGCATGCTGGTCTTACAGGGAGGTGTGTTCAGGTGCATTCTGGGCGTGCTGGTCTTACAGGGAGGTGTGTTCAGGTACATTCTGGGCGTGCTGGTCTTACAGGGAGGTGTGTTCAGGTGCATTCTGGGCGTGCTGGTCTTACAGGGAGGTGTGTTCAGGTGCATTCTGGGCGGGCTGGTCTTACAGGGAGGTGTGTTCAGGTACATTCTGGGCGTGCTGGTCTTACAGGGAGGTGTGTTCAGGTGCATTCTGGGCGTGCTGGTCTTACAGGGAGGTGTGTTCAGGTGCATTCTGGGCGTATTGCTATCTTGAGGCAGCAGGAAGTGATGGCACCATTGACCAACAACAACCTGGTCTAAAATCAATAACGCAGCATTTCATTGTTATTTTAACAGCACATTAGTAAAAATGCTCCGAGGCTCGTGCACAGCACGTGCACACTATGCTTGTTACACACACAGGGACGCACAGCAGCACACACACATGCAGAAGATTACTAATAAACATATTAGGGTGTAAATCCTCCATCATAACAGCAATGCTCCAAGGTCCAAACGCGCCTGGCTTTTAAAGGGAATGGGAGATGATCTCTGATTGGTTGATTGCATGTTACGCAAGTTATTGTCTGTCAAAGTGACGCCAAAATGAATGGGAGTCAATGGGATGCTAACAGGGGGTGATGGCTTGTTAGCATCAGAGTCTCCCCAGAGGAGGGACGCTTTCTGGAGGCTCGCTGACCCCCTTGGTCATCATGTCCCTCATTTGGGCCGGAGATGTCCGTCACCTTCCTCTATCTTTGTGTTGTAATTGTAAACTCTGGTTGATTCATGAGGACTGTGGTTAACTGCTCCTCAATAACAAGCCTCCTCCTGAACAATCTGCCCCCCCCCCCCCCCGGCCTGGACATACTTCACACAGTAAGCAATTGGGTCTTTTTCCCCAGAGGAACGTTAAACCCTGCCTCTCTCTGCCCCCCCC
The DNA here is from genome assembly GCA_023631565.1 of Gymnocephalus cernua. Lineage (NCBI taxonomy): Eukaryota > Metazoa > Chordata > Actinopteri > Perciformes > Percidae > Gymnocephalus > Gymnocephalus cernua. The sequence continues at coordinate 37,132,563 of CM042436.1, read as the reverse complement.
CCCCCCCCCAGTTCTAACGTAGGCTCATTACATCGGAGCGTTCTGCACCAACGCCTCTTGGCCTCCGCTGAGCCGCCATGTTTAACAAGCTGGATTAAGTTACGGCTGCTAAAAGCTACAGAGCAGCAACAACAGGAGCCCTGATACACCGGCTGATAGAGGGGGGGGGGGGGGGGGGGGGGCACTCAGACACTTAGGCAATAGTGTTTGTTTTGTAGGTGAAATTAAAGGGGTAGTTCACCCGAATGACCTATAAAAAACTGATCTCAATCAGGACCTGAAGTTAACTTGTTTGGCCACCAGTCACTGTGACTCTTTCACTGGCCACCAGTCACTGTGACTCTTTGACTGGCCACCTGTCACTGTGACTCTTTCACTGGCCACCAGTCACTGTGACTCTTTGACTGGCCACCTGTCACTGTGACTCTTTCACTGGCCACCAGTCACTGTGACTCTTTGACTGGCCACCTGTCACTGTGGCTCTTTCACTGGCCACCTGTCACTGTGACTCTTTCACTGGCCACCAGTCACTGTGACTCTTTC
>CM042436.1:37089520-37127020 GCA_023631565.1 Gymnocephalus cernua | reverse complement strand
AAGTTGGTCATTAGAAGAACTGTAGACCATTAGAAGACTTTGACCATTCAGTCATATCATCGCTCCCTCATCCTCCATACTGTATCTCCTTTCTCTTTTTGTATCTTTCATTCTAGCCAAAAACTGAGTTTACTCGAGCGCGTTCGCCTTCAGAACCCACGGCCGTCGGTCGGGACGGGCAGGAGGCTCACAGGCCACGCCGACTCCATCGAGGAAAGTCCCTCCAAGGAGCCCAAACCTGCCGGCTTCAGCAACCGGGAACGCTTCCGCACTGCCTTCCGCATGAAGGCCTACGCACTCCGCCAGAGCTCTGAAGGTACGAAAGTAAAGTTCCCAGTGTGGGCACGCGGCCATCATCATATTACCTGCGTAGGTTTTGCTAATTGCTACTACGGTGTCCCCGACTAAGAATTTTCATAGTCGGATCAGAATTGTCGTCGGGCGCCCGGTTAGCACAGTTGGTAGAGCGTGCGCCCACATATATAGAGGTTCACTCCACGACGCAGCGGCCGCAGTTTCGACCCCGACCTGCGGCCCCCCCCCCCCCCCTCTCTCTCTCTCCTCTTTCATGTCTTCATCTGTCCTGTAAAATAAAGGCTGAAAATGCCCAAAAATGAATCTCAGAATTGTCGTCTCGCCTGTCGTCAACTGATCGTCGAATCGTGGGGGTGGGGGTCGGGGTGGGGGCGACCGTCGGTCACGGATCATGGAAAGTGAAACTTAAATCTGTCATGGGGCGGTTGGATTTATTTACCCACTTAAAAAATATGTATTAAAAGCTTCAAATATTCGTGACGAGACAAAACCGATTTGGAAAGTTGCTCGATGGTGTTTTTAACCCAACGTCGACTTCCAGGCAGCGCGGCACCTAACCATAACCATAACCTTAACCATAACCATAACCTTAACCATAACCATAACCTTAACCCTTCCAGGCAGCGCGGCACCTAACCATAACCATAACCTTAACCATAACCTTAACCCTAACCCTAATTATTAATGGTATGTGTACATGTATTTTAAGTAATTCAGACAGTATTATTTACCTTTTAAGTTTCAACAAGATGTTTTTGGGCTAGAATCTGTTTTGTATTGTGATGCCGGGATATTTATTTTCAAAACTATAGGTGTGTATATATATAAAATAATTTTTATTTATTTAATGTATTTATTTTGCCAATTTTCTTGGAGAGATATCGGGGCCGTTGTGGAGTTGACTTTTTATTTAAAGTTTTAAATCTCCCGCTGTCTGTCCTGTCCAGTGGTTCTTTTTACCTGCCTTTAATATCGGGCCGCCTTTTAAGCAGCTTTTATATCTAAACCCGTTTTTTAAGGAGCGCTTTAAGTGTTTTATCCACACCAGTGGTCCCCTTGTGCCCGTGCCCCTCGCAGCACCCATCCTGGGCGCTGCGTTTTAACCCAAACCTAACCTAACCATAACCATAACCTTAACCTTATCCTTAACCTGCGGCGGGACCAACGGGCGTAGTTCAGATGACTCTGCACGGTCCTCATTCTTGTAAATACTTGTTTTGATTTTGGCAGATTCTGGAGCCCTGGCAGAACCAGCCTTAGAGGACCGGGGCTTCCCCGCAGACATCCTCCTGGAGGAGATGATCCCCACGCTGAAGCTGGTCATCAGGGCAGTCAGGTCAGGAACTTTAAATGTACATTTCATGATGATCTGTCATGTGACTTTCCCAATTTACACTTATCGTGTGACTACCTACTTTTTCATGTTGATCATGTGTAGGACTGGGTATCGAATTCAATACTTTTCAGGCGCGGACGAATTGCCTTCTTAGTATCGAAAACAGCCTCGTCATTCAATACCAAATATCGATACCTAAGGAGGAGTAATTATCATCAGCGTCTGTGAGCCAATAAGCATGCAGCATTCTTCTAGTAAGATCTAATACTGCTGCTGATTGGGTATCACCTCTGACACACCCGCCAAACAAGAGAAAACATATCCCGAGGCCTGTTGCACTTCGTTTCACACCAATCTGGGAAATGTTCAACCCGGAAACCACAGTGCTGTTTTGGGATTGAATGTTCCCCCGTTTACATTAATCATGTGACTTCTTACCCATGCTTATTGACCATGGCTACTTTCCAGGTCGTTAATCTTGCTTCCCTTCCTCGCGTCTTAGTCCGTCTCACTCTCTGTATCCTCCATCCTAGCTCCTCAGAGATCCCTCCTCCATCCTAGCTCCTCAGAGATCCCTCCTCCATCATAGCTCCTCAGAGATCCCTCCACCATCCTCCATCATAGCTCCTTAGAGATCCCTCCTCCATCATAGCTCCTCAGAGATCCCTCCACCATCCTCCATCATAGCTCCTCAGAGATCCCTCCTCCATCCTAGCTCCTCAGAGATCCCTCCACCATCCTCCATCATAGCTCCTCAGAGATCTCTCCTCCATCCTAGCTCCTCAGAGATCCTTCCACCATCCTCCATCCTAGCTCCTCAGAGATCCCTCCACCATCCTCCATCATAGCTCCTCCGAGATCCCTCCACCATCCTCCATCATAGCTACTCAGAGATCCCTCCACCATCCTCCATCATAGCTCCTCAGAGATCCATCCTCCATCCATCCTAGCTCCTCAGAGATCCCTCCTCCATCCTCGCTCCTTGGAGATCCCTCCTCCATCCTCCATCCTAGCTCCTCAGAGATCCATCCTCCATCCATTATAGCTCCTCAGAGATCCCTCCTCCATCCTCCATCCTAGCTCCTCAGGACAGGAATAAGAGCTTTGAGAACGAATTCCAGTTCATGTGAGGAGCGAGGAGATATCAAATAAGAGACTTGGGAAGCAGCCCCTATCATCACTTATAAGTTATATACTAATACGTTATAAGAGGCAGTCCAAAGACGACCATTTTGCCCTGATAAAGGCCTTAATGGCTGAAACATAAGCATATTTTAATGACTTTATAGTCAAGAAGACAATAAAGGCTTCTTGAACTTTACCCTCTCGAGTGCCTAAAGGCCGTTTTACAGTCACCATAGTCGAGCTGCCGCGTGCTAATGTGACGTCAAAATGACGTAGATGTCGCTGGTGTGCCAGGATATTCAAGTTAATTGATAAAATTGATTTATTGCCTAGCCCTAGTTTTGTTTTAACGGAGAGAAAGATACTGTATATGATGATGGTATGGTGCTTATGTGAACTGGTGTTCTTTTATTGTAATTCATTGTAAAATGTAGAAAACCAGAAACCTCTTAACAGTAGCTGAAAATCTTGTTTTTGCTGATTCTCGAGTTTCTTTTTCCTGCTGCAGTGATGTAGTATAAACAGTCACAGTCAGACTGGTGCAGCCTCAGGGCTGAGCACTGGGAACCAGAGTCAGACTGGTGCAGCCTCAGGGCTGAGCACTGGGAACCAGAGTCAGACTGGTGCAGCCTCAGGGCTGAGCACTGGGAGCCAGAGAGTTTAGGCAGGAGGAAATCTATAGGCCACACAGATGACATAATGCAGGAACTCAATCTAGTGTGAGGGCCTGTGAGATGAGTGATTAACCCTGTGAAAGTGCTGCTTCCTTCCACACCATTATTTCGGGTCTGAATGGGTCTGAATGGGATGCTCAGACATGTCGGGTTTCAGTTTCAGGGCCCAAGACTTTTCACTGAAGCTCGTGCAGCAGCTGCTGACTCTGGGAAGAGTCGGGTTCAAGTCAGCTCCAAGTGGGAGTCCTGTGGGAGTCCTGTGGGACAGCGTATCTCCGTGTGTACAATACGTTCTGGCCCTGGCTAGTTGAGCACCAAACCAAAAAGACAGAAAACTGATTTCAAACTCCAAAATGACTCCAGAGCAGAATTTGAGACTCAGAAACTCCCCAAGAACCAGAGAGTGTTTTAATATTCAGGAGATGAAACAGGCTGTTGTAAAAAATGTAATCTTTGTTTTTGCATGACTTGCTGAACTCTGTGATGGCTGAGGAACTCTCTGCTGACTTTCTAGGAGTTTATGTCGAACGCAGAGCGACAAAAGTCGAAAAGAACGACAAAACGATGCAAAAACCGACAATAAAAAATAAAAAGTGATTAAAACGTCTGAGAAAGCCACAAAAAAGTCAGAAAAATCAACAAAAATTACCAAAACAGTGACATGCAGTATTACAGTCAAAGATATTTGACTTTTTTGGACGTATGCATGTGAATTTAACTCTGCGTCTGGCCCTTGATGAACATGAGTTGGACTCCCCTGGTCTACCTGGTTTGATATATTCTATATATTTATATTCTATATATTCTGTCACTTTAATGTCCTGAAACTGTTGAACTGAAACTCTTTCTTTGTCTCACAGGATCATGCAATTCCTCTTGAACAAGAAGCGGTTTAAGGAAACTCTGAGGCCTTACGATGTCAAAGACGTGATCGAGCAGTACTCTGCTGGACACCTGGACATGCTCTGCAGAATCAAATACCTCCAGACCAGGTCAGACGCCACTCTACAGATGGCTGTAGTCTGTTGGAGTGAACCTGCAAATATCTTATTTTTCTGACCTTTTCGTGTTTCTCTTCCTTTAAGGATCGACATGATTCTTGCCCCTGGACCCCCCCTCACCCCCAAACAAAAGAAAACTCCGAAAACGCCTTTTACCTACCCGCCCAGCCAGTCACCCAGGTACCTACAGCTGCTCTGTTCATACAGGAAACATAATGAACAGACCGGTTCTCCCTCCCGTCTGGTAACATACGGACGCTTGGTCAGGTCTCTTTGTCGTTGTTATTGATGCTAAAAGTCTCCTTTAGCATCATATAACGCGCTTTATCTAAACGTGTAGTTTGGTGATGGTGATTTCGGGGCTGTTTCATGTTAAACTAAAAGGATCTTCCTCTTTAACTAAAAGGTCTATCTCTGTAGGGATCCATCCCATAATGTTGTCAGACACTTAGAATAATAATCTGAGTCTGTCAGCAGCAACAACAGAACTTTTAGTGGACGGAAATTGAAGATGTGCAATTGCCCGATAATGTTTTGTGTTTGTTTCGGCGCATTCTTAATACTGGACCAATTTCAAAGATTGTTTTCCCATCAGTCACATAGACACAGAAACATGGAAAATACGGTCCAGCTTGAAAAAAAAGTTAAACTTTATTTCTAAAGCAGCTCTGCGCAGGTGAATCTGTTGTTTATTTCCCCCGAACAAATGTCCAATGTGCAGTCCACGTCTACTCAGTGTCCCTGTGTTCCAGGCATGAGACCTACCTAGCCAAAGCTGCCTCCATGCCAGACGCCGAAGACCAAAGCATGATGGGTAGATTTGTCCGGGTGGAGAGACAGGTGAGGATCAGAACTGCGAAACATCTTGATCAATAATCGTAGGTGAAATATTTGTATCTGAACCAAAAGAGACATTCAATTCAATTTCAATTCAATTTTATTTATAGTGTCAAATCATAACAGGAGTTATCTCAGGACACTCTACAGATAGAGGAGGTCTAGACCACACTCTATAATTTACAAAGACCCAACAATTCAGTGTTAGACAGTGGTGAGGAAAAACTCCTTTTAGGGAGAAACCTGGGACAGACCCAGACTCTTGGTAGGTGGTGTCTGACGGAGCCGGTTGGGGGGGGGTGATGAACAGTGGCAATAACAGTCACAATGCAGGGTGTAACAGGGTATAGCAGGGTGTAGCAGGGTGTAACAGGGTATAACAGGGTATAACAGGGTATAGCAGGGTGTAGCAGGGTGTAACAGGGTATAACAGGGTGTAACAGGGTATAACAGGGTGTAACAGGGTATAGCAGGGTGTAGCAGGGTGTAACAGGGCGTAGCAGGGTGTAACAGGGTATAACAGGGTATAACAGGGTGTAACAGGGTATAACAGGGTATAACAGGGCGTAGCAGGTTAGCTGACATGTAGGCATACTGGCCTTAGAACTTGGTCACACCAGCAGACATACGTGAAACATTTTAATTTGTAAAGTAGTACAAGTAAAAGGTAGCATGAAAAGAAAAAACTCAAGTAAAGTACAAGTACCTCAACATTTGGACTTAAGTACAGTATTGGAGTAAATGTACTTAGTTACATTGTGTGTCTGTCTCAGGTGGAGGACATGGAGAAGAAGTTGGACTTCCTGGTGGACATGCACATTCAGCACACGGAGCACCTGCAGGTGGACTCAGCCGGCGCCGCCCGCATGACCCTGGAGGCCTGCGACGCAACGGCTAACGGCGAGGTCCGCCGGGTTTTCTTCAACTACGCCGAGGCGTTCCCGCACATGGCGTACCAGATGCCCGTCAGCGGGGGGCGAGGAGCAGAGGGGGCCCGGTTGGCCGGTGGCCACGTCCTTTCAGACTATCAACCCCCGCCGACGTCACAGCTCCACCAACGCCGCCCGGGGGCCGCCATCCCCACGTACACGGAGCGTCCCACGGTGTTGCCCATCAGCTCGCTGCAGGACGTGTCAGCGGCGCTGGGCAGGACCACGGGGGGCCGGGGGGGCGACTCGCCGCTCTCCCTGCTGTCGGTGAACCACGAGGAGCTGGAACGCTCGCTGAGCGGGTTTAGCATCTCCGTGGAGCGGGAGGAGGGCGCCGGGGCGGCGGCTGGGGACGCCAGCTCCTCGAGACCCAGACCGAGCTACCTGGCGGAGGAGGAGACGGACACGGATACGGACCCGTTTACGCCCAGCGGCGGGCCCCTGCCGCTCTCCTCCACCGGGGAGGGCTTTGGCGACGGCGTGTGGAACATGCCGCCCTGAGAGGTGTTCGCGTGTTGCCGTGCGGAAAATCCACAACTCCCGAGTTAAGAACCTTGAATCCAACCCACGCCTCTAACCCAAATCAGTTTGGGAACGGTGGGTCTAATCCGCCTTTATGCTGCGAGTTCGCGAGCGGCGACGCCAACGCCGTTCAGAGGCCAACGCCACTCAGAGGCCAACGCCATTCAGAGGCCAACGCCATTCAGAGGCCAACGCCACTCAGACGCCAACGCCGTTCAGAGGCCAACGCCACTCAGAGGCCAACGCCATTCAGAGGCATCCGCCGCCCAGAGAGACAGCCATGGCATCCAGACCGCCCCGAGAAAACATAAACAAAAAAGGGAAAACAGATAGTTTGTAAAGTAAACTCTGTACAGCGCACTCTTCGCTAAACTTTAGCTAAAAAAAACATTAATACACGTACTATACGTACTACACGTACTACACGTACAACACGTACTATACGTACTATATGTACTATACGTATTACACGTACTATACACACCGAAAAGCTTTATTGCTGCAAAGCCAACCGCACTGCATGTGACGCATGCGATTTCTAGTGTAGACACTGCAAAGTTCAGGATATCAGGAAACGGAAAAGCGATTGAATGGATATAAATATATATAAATATACTTGCTATGCCATTTTGTAACACTTATTTTTTATATGAATACATTTTCATGTTTTTTTTTGCATGGTTTGCATGATAATGCACCATCCTGAGGGCGCCGGTTAGACGGCGATTACGGAACCAAACGTCTCCGTCTGTGTGTGTGTGTGTGTGTGTGTGTGTGTGTGTGTGTGTGTGTGTGTGTGTGTGTGTGTGTGTGTGTGTGTGTGTGTGTGTGTGTGTGTGTCTTTGTATGTGTGTGTGTGTGTGTGTGTGTGTGTGTGTGTGTCTGTGTCTGTATGTGTGTGCGTGTGTGTCTGTGTCTGTATGTGTGTGTGTGTGTGTGTGTGTGTCTGCGTCTGTGTGTGTGTGTGTGTGTGTGTGTGTGTGTGTGTGTGCGTGTGTGTCTGTGTCTGTATGTGTGTGTGTGTGTGTGTGTGTGTGTCTGCGTCTGTGTGTGTGTGTGTGCGTGTGTGTGTGTGTGTGTGCATGAGAGAGGGAAAGAGGGACTTGGGTAACAGTCGGGTTTCACCAATAATTTTGTTGCTTTTCTGACGTTGTGCTGTCCGAGTTGTTGGAGGATCCTGATCCTCTCAGAGAACCGCGGTGAGAGAACCGCGGTTCTCTTGATCCTGATCCCGTCACGTTGTTCTCTCACCGCGGTTCTCTTGAGTTGTACGTCACCACTTTATGCTTAGAAACTTTTTACAGTTTTCAGAATTCAAAAGAATTTGAAACACTAAATCTCTGCTGCGTAGTTGGCGCGTGACTTCAGGGATATAGACCGTCTGCACGTCTCTGACTTACATTCTCATCACCTTGACTGCTGAGTTCAGTCCGTCACCACTCAGGATCAATCGATAAAATATCAACTATTAAATTAATCGCCAACTACTTTCATAATCGGTTTGAGTCATTGTTTTGTGGACAAAACTTCTTCTCTGATGTCAGCTTGTTAAATGTGAATATTCTCTAGTTTCTTCTCTCTGGTCCTGGTCTCCCCCAGACCTTCATTCAGTCTGGCGAAGCTTCATTCACAGCCCGTTTCCAAAAGGGTCGTCACCAACGGACGCCGCTCAAATGCCTCTGTACGCCATTGGATAGTCCTTCAACCAATCAGAGCAACGATCCGGGTGGCGTAGCAGCGACAGCGGCATCAACGGGTCGCTGCGCTTCGGTGGCCGCCGTGTTGAATGTAAACAAGAAGCTGCTCGCCGTCGCTGCGCTATCGTCATCGTGTAGAGCCTCAACGGTTGTGATTGGTGTAGAGCCTCCTCAACGGTTGTGATTGGTGCCTCGATTTGGAGAATTTGGAAATGGGCTTGAATGACTCTTGGCCAGACGGACTTGCAGAGAAAATTTGCCGGAAGTTCGTCAGCGTTTTCCCAGACTGCTCCTCTGTGACAGTAAACTGAATATCTTTGAGTTTCGGACAAAACAAGACATTTGGGAATAATCCACAGATTATTCGACAATGAAAATAATAGTTGCGGCCCTAAAAAGGATCAAATGATTCATACTATTACATGCAAAGAAGTGACGCTAACATGAGAAGATGTAACTCCATAGCAGTTTATCTACATTTCTTCTCAACAAACGGACATTTTCTGTATCGTCCACTGCGAGAAACTCAGATGTCCAGTTACGAACACAAACTCACGCTAAAAGCATCATCGCCACATACCGGAACGGACAGGACGGACATGTAGTAACGCTAGCGAGCGATTTGGCTGCAAAGGCCGACGTTTCTAATTGTACAGACATCGAAACGAGACGAGCCCGAGCGCCACTTACAGACGACCGCGTATCGGCCTCAACGGCGTTCACTGCTTTAGATTTAGGGCCACAATGATACTGAATGTAATATCCGACTATATCTGCACACGTGGATTATTACTTATAGCATGTTAGAGCACCTTCAGAGTCGGGGGCTTCCACACCGGGCTTCAACAGGAAGTTCAAATGCTTTGATGTGTTTTATGCAACCTGCTTGGAGTGCAGTTATTCTCGTTTCTGTAATTAGTTTGTTAAAGTGAAAGCCAGAGGTTACAACACAGCCTGTTCTCATGCACCATTCGTACAGATAGCGAGGAAACGTTAAGCACTGTAATTCGTATGCATTCAACATATTTTTGCTGCAGGCGCCACGTTGACCTCTGCTGTAGAAGAGCGGCCTGGTTATCGTAAAACACAGCGCTTTTCCCCCAGGGAACGGGTGTTCGTTCCTCCGGAGAGTTTTAAATCCAACCCACAATCTTTTTCTAAGGCCGGCTTCACACTGGCTGCGTGGCGTGAGCGTGGCGTGTCAGCTGCGTGGCGTGAGCGTGGCGTGTCAGCTGCATGGCGTGAGCGTGGCGTGTCAGATGCGTGGCGGCTGCGTGGCGTTTTCTATGTCTTTACACACCAGAAACGTGTCTGACTGCTGCTAGTCTTGTCTGGACACGTGGATGTTTCCCATAAACATAAATATCTTCTGATCTGATTAAAGACAACGTCGGCAGTATTGACGGTGAAATATTCTCCAGAATATTTGGTTCTGTATTGACAGGTGACATATTTAAAAATCAATAATTGTTTATTATTATTTTTAATTACATTTATATTATATCTGCATTTATGTCAAAACCTCGAGACTTTCAGACATCAACATATCATTTATTAAATGTATTCATGTCTAAATTACATATAAACATCTTTTCTATTATATTTAGTCTGGAAACGCTTCCAACACGCTGGCGTGTCTTCCAGGCAGCGCAGCAATGGTTATGTTTATGGTTATGTTTATAGTTATGTTTATGGTTATGTTTATGGTTATGTTTATGGTTATGTTTATGGTTATGTTTATGGTTATGTTTATGGTTATGTTTATAGTTATGTTTATGGTTATGTTTATAGTTATGTTTATGGTTATGTTTATAGTTATGTTTATGGTTATGTTTATGGTTATGCTTATGGTTATGCTTATGGTTATGTTTATGGTTATGTTTAGGATTAGCTGCCTGGAAGGCGACGTTGGGGGCTCAAAACACCATCGAGCCCTTTTTTTTACTGACGCAAAAAGTCTCCTTAAGCGCCACGTAAAGACGCGCTTCGTGGCTTAAAACACCAAACACGAACAAACGCCAAAGCAGCTGACCGAGCGTTGCCTTGTGACGCGATGGGAGTGAGAATGGGGGGGTTGGAGTCGTAACTGCTGCCTGCCAATGGGAGCGTTTTTCGGGGGAGGACGGTCTGTTGAAACGCGCCCTACAAACGCCGTTTGCAGCTGAGATTGAAGCCTGGTGTGGACGCAGCCAAACACTTATTATCAGTATTATCTATTTATCTTATTGTATTACAGTTATTTATATTCCGCTACGGAAGCCCATTCAATTCTATATTATAAAGAACAAAATGATCTTGCAATGCGACTACAAATTGTCAACACATATAGATCCAATACGAAGATAATATATCCCTGTAGACTTTCATTCATCGTGCCTCTGAAGCGAAGGAACGTCGGCGAGAATGACTCCACATCGTCATTCTGTATTTAGTGTTTCAGGTCCACGTCATCTCACCACGCACCAAACACACCATCAACTCTTTCCTTCTGTAGTGATATTTTTGTTTTTATGTCTCATTTCATTTATTAAAGGTGCCGTAGGTAGGATGGTGAAGATCCAGGACAAAAAACAACAAAAGAATTTGAATATCAACAACTTCTCAGTCCCTCCCCCCTTTCTGCTAAAGTCCAAAACGGTCTCGTAAGCCCCGCCCCCCACAAGGGAGAATGAATGTGTGTGCATGAGCAGTGATTGACACACAGTTGACACCCCCTGGCCCTGATTGGTGCATCTGAACAGTTAGACACCCCCTGGCCCTGATTGGTGCATCTGAACAGTTAGACACCCTCCCTGGCCCTGATTGGTGCATCTGAACAGTTAGACACCCCCCCTGGCCCTGATTGGTGCATCTGAACAGTTAGACACTCCCCCTGGCCCTGATTGGTGCATCGGAACAGTTAGACACTCCCCTTGGCCCTGATTGGTGCATCTGAACAGGGAGCAGTGTATTTTCTGTAAATCCCCCTCCAGGCTGTAGGTGGAGCCAGAGGAGCTGGATTTATTTTAAATGACCTGCTTCATGTAGTTCTACTGGAACATAGGGTCAGTTTCTGCAGATATATGACAGAAAGGTAGTTTTAGAAGTATTTTAGAAGTATTACCTACTGCACCTTTAAACTAACACACGGTACAGTCTTGCTTTTGTATAAAAATGCTGTTTTGTAGCTTCGTGATGCTTTACGCTCATTCTCAGAATTCAAACTCAACGTGATATCAGCTGCACAGAAATGTAAAGGTTGCAATAATTCACTCCTGGTTTAACTTCTCCTTCTTTTTGTATTGACTGTTGTTTCCATTCACAGTGGAACTGCTGAGTGTTTGGGTTCCTATCAGAAATATTGAAACTCTCATTGCTTCCTTTCTAAATGTACATTTACAGGCTTGTTTCAATTTTAAAACATCCATGGAAACAACTTTATAACAGCATTTGTACAATTATTTTTACACGGCAAATTAAATTTAAAATGATCGTCTTCCAAGACTCAAAGACACACTGGGTAAAAGCAACCTGATCTCACGATGATGACCACGGCCCCTTAAGTTCAGGAAAAGGTCGCGGGTGGGCCGACGTTTCCGTCCCGCGGGACATCAACGCCACGCGGGACCCGATCCCCGGTCTCCTGGGTGAAGGTCCTGTGTTGTTGGACCCGTCCACACCCCCCCCCAGACCAACGTTCCTACGCAGATTTCCGTCCTTTCGTACTCCTCGCTACCGTGGTCGCTCCTAATGCTACGTCACCGTCTCATTGACTTTACATTGGCGTTGTTTTCCGTGTGGCCGCCGCCACGTAACGAGCTGTTACCAGTTTGTGATCATTTCATTGGCGGGAGAAACGAGATCGAACATGAGACTGCTCACTGTACACACTATCACTGACTACGCTTTCATGCACATAATATTCTGGTGTTTGCCCTTATTCCAGAAAAAGACGATATTCTGACTAATGTCGTGTCAGGTGTAGCGCTGTAGATGGTGTATAAATGAAGAAGTCGCAGACACTGCTTGAGTAATATCAAGATTTATTTCAAAGATGATTCCAGCATGGAGACAAACGCAGCCAAAAACGTAGTCTGCAGCTCTGTTTCTTTGTTCTCCTACTTAAAGGATAGTCATCCTACCCCCCAAGCATGGCTAAATGTAAACCACATGTTAGGGATCGAACTTCTCCCTTATTTGTTATCTTTTAAACATTCCTACATGTTTATCCCTACCTACACATCTGGACACCATTTCGTCTGAGGGGCCCAGTGTCCTGTTATTGCAAAATTCACTCATAGTATTCTGGCTTGAAATGAATGAAATACATAGAATAAGGACCTATGAGAGTATTAATAGTTGTTATGTGTAAATACACTACACTAAGCTCTTAACACGGCTAATGAAAGTGAATATTCAACTATATCCGTTTACGTGCAGCCGTGAAAAATGTTTTCCGGCGTGTTCCAGCGGTGGAGGACGTGTTGGAGCGCGTGGACACAGCGTCCATCTTTCATTCCTTCAACCAGCTTCTAGAAAAGGTCGCCTCGTATCCAGAAACCTGTTGGTATCTGAGTCTGTGATGATGTTTGAAGTAGCCGTGTTTCTCCTTCTCATCGGGTCTGCAGCCCTGCAAACGGTCGACAGCAACCATAGCAACGCTCAGAGCTGACCGTAAGCCGTAAACAGGCGAGAGGCCGTAAACTATATCAAACTCATAATATTGTCATATTTGGAATAATAGTGGAATATTGGTGTGCGTGTAAACGTTCTCAATGACTTGTTGATGCAAGTATTTTTTGCAGTGGGCACAAACTCATTCCCTCAATGTTTTCAACTGGATTGCTAGCAATACTTTTTACAGTGTAAAAAGTATTCCAATTTCATTTCCTGTCCACGTGGGTGTTGTGAAATGTGTTATTGTGTTATTTTCTCGTGAAGGTTTTGTATTTTTTGTGACCACGCGTTACTCCAAGTTCTATTCCGCAAACTTTCTCCAGTGACGTCTTTATCGAACATCGGGCCGGAAATCTTGTTTCCAGCAGGGCTGAAAAATCCATTCTCCAGTTCAAATCAGAATACTTTACCGATCCCTCAGGGAAACTGTTTAAGTCTCTGACCACCAACCAGACGGTTCTGACCACCAACCAGACGGTTCTGACCCACCAACCAGACGGCTCTGACCCACCAACCAGACGGTTCTGACCCACCGACCAGACGGCTCTGACCACCAACCAGACGGCTCTGACCACCAACCAGACGGCTCTGACCACGAACCAGACGGCTCTGACCCACCAACCAGACGGTTCTGACCACCAACCAGACGGCTCTGACCACCAACCAGACGGTTCTGACCACCAACCAGACGGCTCTGACCCACCAACCAGACGGCTGAACGGAGGAACATACGATGGCGAGTAATAAGAAGATACTGGCGTTGGCAGCTCCGGTTTTCTCGCGCACTGATTCGCTAGTCGAGGGTTAGCTCTCGACCAATCAGATTGGTCGTTGAGTCCGACTGCCCGCCCTCCGATTCAACAAGTCAAATCGTCCCAAATGAAGGCCGACGGCTCCTCCGACTGACGACGGCACGGAACACACCGACCAGACTCAAGTCACCGACCTCGCCGGACGGTCAGACGGACGGTTACCGGGTTGGTTTGTCGGCGCCTTAAATTCTCACGGTCAAATTCATGGTAAAAGTAAGAGTAACAAAAGTGAGTCAATAAGTGTATAAAGTTATATAAAGTAACATAACTACAGTAAGACATAAATACAATAAGTAGAAGTTAAGTGAGATTAGGTTAAAAATATTGTTTCCAAAACTATGGATTGTACAAATTATATCGTAGTACAGTGTCAGTAAATACAGTACGGACATAAACAAGTACGCTGTGAATATCTGGATCTTTGTTTGAATGATCTGATATCGATTAATAAAATCCAGAAGTCAATCATTATATATCTGCCTTTTCACCATGGATGGACAGAGGTGTCAAGTAACAAAGTACATATACTTACCTTAAGTAGAAATTTTGGGTATCTATACTTTACTAGAGTAACTATTTTACAGCAGGCTTTTTACTTCTACTCCTTACATTTTCACGCAATTATCTGTACTTTCTACTCCGTACATACTCGTTACTCCTATTTCAGTTCGGCTTGTTTTCATCCAGATAAATCGTGCCATCCAGATAGAGTGAATTTGACTGTGGTTGGACGAGAAGTATAAACATACAGCATTCTGACGAAAATGAGTTGATTTCACAGAGGAAACATTGGTTCAGAGTTGCAGTTGTTGTAGCAGCCGTTCACCCTTTTTCTCTTCTGAGTGTAGAAACTAACCCGAAGATAACACACACAAGGCTTCAAATTCACATTTCACTCGATGGATTGAATCGTTTTTTAAAGCCATAAGATGGTCCTTACATGGAGCATGTATATGTATTTAAAACACGCGTTTTCCAACACATTTGTGCCCTCTTCCATGTGTACTTCCATGTGTACTTCCATGTGTACTTCCATGTGTGTGTCACTGTCTTTTATGTTCTTCAACTCTGCGTGAACTCGTCTGTACGTGCATCGATTCTGAATGAGAAGGAGCACTTTATGGCACCTTTGTAGTCGAGACGGCAATAGTGCTTGCTGCGATTATTCTGTTAATTATTGTTGTACCGAGCAATGCACTGATCCACACATTCTACATAACCATGTCATTTTACAGACATCTTAATTGCTACGAATTATTTGTGCCTTGGCCTTTTACAGTACAGTTCTTTTCAGTGTTATTTTTTTGGTCATGCTTTTCTTGCCATGGCTGTCACCGTGCAGCACAAAGCGGTTGTAATATCCATGTGGAAGGCTGCATTTACACAGACGGGGGAAAAACTAACCAAAACTGACCAGACAGACCGGTGATCTTCAGATGCATCACCAGACTATTTTCAGATGTATTTTTCTCTCTTTTGATGGAGCTCGGCATGCTGTTTCTCCTAGCTTCCAGTCTTTGTGTTAAGCTAGGCTAAACGTTAACTATGCCCTTGTAGCTGAGCTGCACCAATCACATCGGTGTATCTGATGTAGGCGGGCCAGAGGCGAGCTGCACCAATCACATCGGTGTATCTGATGTAGGCGGGCCAGAGGCGAGCTGCACCAATCACATCGGTGTATCTGATGTAGGCGGGCCAGAGGCAAGCTGCACCAATCACATCGGTGCATCTGATGTAGGCGGACCAGAGGCAAGCTGCACCAATCACATCGGTGCATCTGATGTAGGCGGGCCAGAGGCCAGCTGCACCAATCACATCGGTGTATCTGATGTAGGCGGGCCAGAGGCCAGCTGCACCAATCACATCGGTGTATCTGATGTAGGCGGGCCAGAGGCCAGCTGCACCAATCACATCGCTGTATCTGATGTAGGCGGGCCAGAGGCGAGCTGCACCAATCACATCGCTGTATCTGATGTAGGCGGGCCAGAGGCGAGCTGCACCAATCACATCGGTGTATCTGATGCTAGAGGTGAGCTGAACAGATGACGACAGTTTAATCTACCAGTTATCTCCGCTGGTAGCTGAGCGTACGGGGCTCTGGATACGTCACCCCGTGGATTGCTGTGATTGGCCGTAGTGTTATCCAATTGCGTGCAGTGAGATTTTCAAATTGCACGCTTGGTGCCGCCCCTCGAGTTGGGCCGTTTTCATTACTCAGTGCCAGACCCTTAATCTCTCAGATTTGGGTCTGGATCTCCAGGCTATAGTCCAACCGCAGATATCCCCAAAAAGAAAAGCACGCTGCTCCAAAGGACCGTAGCTCCACACTCTGGAGTTGAAGTTCAGTGATTTACTACTTTCCAGACTCCATTACCTTTTTCTCAATTTAACAGATAATGTATAAATAATAAGTTAAATAAACAAAAGTGGGATTTTGCGTTGGGGATAACGGGGGCCGGGCTATGGGCTCTCAGTCCAACGGGGAGTTATTTAGTAGATTGTCAGTTTCCTGTCCTCATATAGGTCGCGTTTTTAAACACGTTAACGTTGTGAAACAACTCGCCGTTTACTTTTATTTTCAAACGGGACATGAACCCCCGGTCTGCTGGGTGAAAGTCCAGTGTTTTTCTTTTTGTTTGACCTATCCAACAGGCGTACCTGCATCCTAAGGCTGAATTTGCCGGTCTAACCCATAATTTCCACCGGGCACGTCTGCCATTCAAGTCAGTGCTTGATATTCCAACACGGCGCGTCCCAGAAGCTCCGCTAAAGACACACGCCAGGTCTGTTTGCACAGGAGCTGCGGGCCGTTCTACGGACAGTTTCTGTTAAAATATACAGTCATACAAATGTTAATACACAGATATTTCCTAGAGTGTACACCAGTAGGACCTGTAGACGGCGCCATGTCGTTTCTGCGACGCTCCGTTGTTCCGACCTCAATAACCCGAAAAATTACAGCCCTACAGCCCACTAGTCCGGCGTCCACCAGCGATACCACGAATCCCACCATGGCCACGCCAGGACCCGCCCTTCAACAGCATTTATTGGCCAGGCGTCCCGTGCTTACGCAAGGTAACATAACCCCATGTGTTCAGGTCCTGTCTCCCGACCAATCGGCTATCCTAACCTTAACCACTCGAGGTCACATGCCTAACCACAACCAATCGAGCGGGTCTTGGCGTGGCCATAGTGGGGGACGTCGGACTAGTGGGGGCTGTAGGACCAAAGGGAATTCTTCGGGTTATTGAGGAGAAATGGGCAGTCCCCCTGCAGACCAGCTGTGGGGCGTCCTATAGACGACAGGGTTGTTTTCACAGGAAGATGTGAGGGAAAATATGAGGAGAAATATCTTAAAAATCATATCTGCTGTTCTTGTGTAAATGCAGCCATCACGCTTTGAGAAACGTAGAGATCGGATGTTACAGACTGCTTTGTGCGAGTTAACTGACAGCAGCTTTTATGGGTCCGAAAAAAACCCTTTTGATGTTCTTAGTTTTTATTTAAGGGAAGTTTGGACAACTTTACACTAGTGGCCTTCAGAGCTGTGCATCATTTTCTCATTACAGTTTCAAAAAAAACTAAAAAAACTTGCCATTTTTATTCTGTATTAGAACACTTTGAATATTTTGTTTTGATGATATAATATGCAAATGTATTCTTACTTGATTTTTTAATTTTTTGTCTTTTCAATTGCACCAGTTATTAATAAAGTATTGAATTGAAAATTGTTTGACTTTGCATCATGTGTGATACCTAAGGACAAACTTTACATTACATTACTTTACTGCAGCAACCCACAAACTCATAGACAAAGTAGTTTTTCAATCCCCGTCAGCCTCTCGCTGTTATGCATTTGATTGACTTGTGTTTACATGTTTTGTATTTCTAAACATGCTTATTCTATTATACATTTTCTGTTATTTAATTCAGGAACACCTGCAGAAAGCATGCAAATCCTGTTTTATTTCAAGCCCAGCTTAATGAGCATGAGAATGACAGCCCACAGTGGGAAGAGATTGCGTCCACTATATGTATATATACATATATATATATATATATATGTATGTGCCAATGATTTCTTTACTCCATTTAATTTCATTCTTGTTATAATTATTAGCTAAAAGTCTGTTTCTTTTCCCGGGGGGCAGCCGTTCCCAGGCCCTCAGCAGCCCTGTTTCCTCCTCTGTCAATTGCTGCTGTGTGCCTCGATGTGTCTCAACGTGAATGCCAAGGCGCACCAATCCCCCGTCATTAAGCACTCGCATTCACTTCTCTTATTCACTGATCTTCCCCACGGCTCGTATGTCACTCCAGCGGCTTATTACGGCCATTTACCTACACTGCAAAAAGTGTCCCTCTGAACAGCTAACACTTCTGACCAAAATAAATAAAAAGCTTTGTCACAGCAGTGACGTGTCCAGGTTAATCAAAACACAATATGTCGCTGATGTTGCTTAACAGGACAACTGATATCATACTACATAATAATTCTAACCACAACTATCCCTTATTATGGGGTAATTATGGAAAACAAACAGCTCAAGCTTGATGAAAATGGGTGTTTTAAAACCATTAAAAATCATTCATTATGTCCAGAAAGTGGAGTTTACATGCAAATAGGCTTGCAAACGGAGTTTTTTTTTCACACTAATGGGTTTAGAATATTTGCAATATAGCATTTAAACAACTGTGGTTGGACTGGGCAGCTTCCAGTATGAATGTGGAACTGTGGGAATGTGATCAGGACGTTCCTGTAAAAGAGAGGTTGCCTCTCAGTGAACCTTCACTGAATAAATAAAGGTTAATAAAAATAAAAAATAATAATAAACAATAAATGCAGAATTTGTAATTTTCTGCCTGTAGTCTGGCATTTGAAGAAAAGCAAACTGCTTGAAAATCGGTTGGAAATACAGCGAGAAAATTATGATTTTAATTGTGGATATACCTCCTGCCTGTATGACACACATGCATTAACAGGCACGGCCTGTCCGCACCAATATGGCGGCCGCGGGGACGTATCGCTCCAAATGCGGTATCTATGTATACATCTACGGTTGAGTCCTATGGGCTTCCATACCCGTCTTTACTGGTTACTATGGGTTACTGGTTGGTAAGAGAAGGTGGGCGGGCCTTCAGGTGGACGGTTGGAGCAGCTCATTGGACAGCAGCTTCCTGAAACGAGGAACCAAACAGGAGCCGCAGGTCTCAGCTAGGCTACATGTACCAGCATTGTATTAAAAAATGACCCGCTGTGGGACACGGGTGCAAAGATATGTTCCTACACCAGGTAAGAGAAGAAGTAGAACACATTAACAAAAAGTCCCCTTTCATGTTTGCTTCACAACGTGGCGAGCTAACAAGCTAATTGAGGCAGCTGTCGGCTTCACGTTGGCCCGCTGCCAGGTGTTTGGCCACGCTGATCAAAGAGACAACGGGATGACGTCATTACGTTAGATTCCCAAAAACCATAATGGTTTTAATGTAAAAAAAAAAAATTTTTTAAAAATGTAAAATAATAATAATAATGGTTTTGATGTCAATAAACCAAACTTAATCCAATAAACGACAAACAGCTGCTGAATCATATGCCCTCTGCTCTGTAAGCTCTCAGATATATATATATATATATATATATATATATATGTATATGTATTTGAATCCTTTTGGTTATATTTTAGACTCTGACGATGTAGTTTTACCTGTTGTATATCCATGTCTGTCAATAAAGACTGATTTAAAATAAAAAGACAGATTAGCAGGTTCACTACATAACAACCATTCAACGTTATTAAAATGTTTCAGTGGGAAGCTGTACACTACAGTAAACATATGGTCAAATATAGTTCATAACTGGGCGTCTGGGTAGCTCACCTGGTAGAGCAGGCGGCCATATATAGAGGTGAACTCCTCGACGCAGCGGCCGCAGGTTCAACTCCGTCCTGCGGCCCTTTGCTGCATGTCACCCCCCCCTTCTTAGCCTGGGTGAACCAGTCTGATGTGCTGGTGATGTGATGTCTCCCAGCAGCTCAGGCTGGAAACCTGTACGTTTATCTCTCCTGCTTCTGTTACTAATCTGCAGGAACCAATCACAGACTGGCTTATCCACCTTGGCGCGCTATTGGCCGGTTTAACACGATGACGATAGAGAAGCGACCAAGCAGCTTCTTGTTTACATTCAACATGGCGGCCACCAAAGCGCAGCGACCCGTTGATGCCGCTGTCGCTGCTACGTCACCCGGATCGTTGCTCTGATTGGTTGAAGGACTATCCAATGGCGTGGCATGGCGTGGCATTTGAGCGGCGTCCGTTGGTGACGCCCCGTTGGAAATGAGCTGTGAATGAAGCTTCACCGGACTGAGAAGGTCTGGGGGAGACCAGGCTAATTTCATTGTTGTCTGACAGCAGGGTCTCCTCCACTGTATGGTAAATCTGGTGGCTCACCCACGAGCCAATCAGCTACGAGATCAATAGTTAGCATAAAACGATACAAGATACAAGGCAGCTCGATCTCGCCATTCACGGGTTCGCGGTTATACGGTAAACGTTCCTATGGTAACAGCGAGTTGGACCAGTCAGAGACGTTGCTGTTACGCTTGGGATTGTGGGTAATGTAGTCTCCATAAGATCGCAAATAAAATATGTTTTTCTTAAAACAAATTTGATTTCATACAGACTTGTAGCTTCTACAGAAGCAGAAACTAGCTCGCAGTCAGTTGGCATGGTTCAGACATTATGGGATGGTTCAGACATTATGGGATGGTTCAGACATTATGGGATGGTTTAGACATTATGGGATGGTTCAGACATTATGGGATGGTTCAGACATTATGGGATGGTTCAGACATTATGGGATGGTTCAGACATGGGATGGTTTAGACATTATGGGATGGTTCAGACATTATGGGATGGTTCAGACATTATGGCTGATAATATAAATCCTCATGGAGAAAGTTAACAGGGTTTTTACCGTTGCGCTCTATTGCTTATCTTCCGTGTCGGTACTCCGGCCTGCTTCTCCAAACTGGAGGCGTGCCGACCGCCGTCTACCGCGGCTAACACACGGGCTGTAAAGAAGCAACTCATACAACAAACTCTCCAGCAGATCCAAGCTCTCTCTGTACGGGTGATATTTTTTGCAGTGGGGTGGGTTAGGGATCAGTGCCCAGCCTGCAGCCACACACCGTGTTTTGTTGTATTTTTTTTGCACAGAGCTCAGTAAGCTGCCAGCCTCTGCTGTTCAGAGGGGGGGGGGGGACAGGCTTCGACTAATGCTTATCTGACCGTAGGCGTGTGATACACGGGCCGAGGGTTTGATGCTGCCGGGGGATCATCATCAGCGCTGCACACTTTACAGGAGGACTCAAGGAGCGGGTGAGTTTGTTGTTTGACAGTTTGAATAGTTTAGAGTAGGTGTGTATCAGAAAGCCAACCTTAATTAACCTGTCCCTCTTCACCTGTTGCTCTCTTTCTCAAACACACGAGGAAACTTACAGGTGTACAAAGTCAGTCAGTAAATAGTAATGTCTTGCAGAGCCCGCTTCCCTCAACTTGATGCATCAGTGTAGTAATTTGGAATTAGAGCTGCAAAGATTCATAGATTAGTTGTCAGCTATCGGTTTGAGTTAACTTGTGATGTCGGCTTGTTAAATGTGAATATTGTTCTAGTTTCTTCTCTACTCTGTAGGGTTGGGTATCGTTTGGGTTTTTCAGATACCTGGTGTTAAAACAATACTTTTAAAACGGCCCCGGTCCCTAAATGGTGCCTGAACTGAAATATATATAATATATTTATACTGTATATAATATAAAATAAAAAAAGGAGCAAAAACGACAGTTGGCGACATTAAAGAACGGCTTGTTTATTGCTAATATGGTCAAAATTAAATGATTTATTAATAATGTAATAATAACTTATAACAGTGACTTATTTCACCAGTAAATTGTTGGAGTAAACGACAAAAACAAGCACTATATGGGAATAGGGTATTTTACAATAACTTTGAATGCACCACGAGGCTGGTGAGTTTCAAGTGAACGCACCGTCTGTGTTGTTGTTCAGACGCCGGCAGCTGCAGTCAGACTGACTGCAAAACGTACAAACGTAGCCTAACTTATCAGTCACTGTTACCTGCAGGGTTGTCTTTGTTTCCAGCGCTGCTGTGAATGTGAAGCCACCAGGGAGCACGGGCTCCACGCACAGCCCCATGACATCACTGTGTGTGTGGCGCTCCACGCACAGCCCCATGACATCACTGTGTGTGTGTGGCGCTCCACGCACAGCCCCATGACATCACTGTGTGTGTGGCAACGCCCCTTTTTGAAGTCATGTGACTGAGGCTCAAGCGACCAATAATACGGCGTAATCTTCCTTAGATTTCACTTACGTCTTCTTACAGTAGTGGATTTATTTGGAGAGATTTGAGTCTGTTTATTTAGTTATGTTGATGTGGGATTTGTTTTAAAAATCTAATTATATTTACTTTTTGTTATTTAAGATGAAGTACAATTTAATTTGCACTCTTTTATAAGAGGACACATCTGTTGTTTTGCACAGTTTATAGAAATTAAGGAGCATTTTTCAGTCATTTGTTTGCGGCTAATAACAACACAGTTTGATGACTGGCGGCTGAGAGTTGATCCAGTTTGTGTGTCTGTGTGTTTGTGTGGTTACAGCGGCGCTTCAGCGAGGTCATGGCGGGCGTACAGAGAGCCACACGGAGTCCACGCCTCTGTTTTATTATCTGTGTCTCCACCATTTTACTCCTCATCCTCTGCAGCCAAGGTAGGACTGCACAACCCGTCTGAGCTTTCCTCACAACTTTGTATTATTGTTGCAATGCAAGAGGTTTGTAATGGTTGTATTTTATTATATATATTAAAGGAGAACTCCAATTTTTACGTTGATCTTGCTAAATATAACTATGAGACCTGTCTATGGCAAAAACAGTTAGCGCAACAGCAGCTACCAACACGGAGCTGCTGCAGCTAATGCCCACCGCTCCACTTAGGTAAACAGCAGTTTATATAAGCTAAATAATGCCTTTGTGCTGTTGCGCTAACTGTTTTTTCTATAGACAGGTCTCGCATAGTTATATTTAGCAAGATTAACGTAAAAATTGGTTCTCCTTTAAATATATATAATGGAGCAAACTATTTGAAACCCCTTTCAGTTTAAAGGTGCTGTAGGTAGGATTGTGATGATCCAGGACTTAGCCAAACATTTGACTTCTCAGCCCCTCCCCCTTTTCTGTTAAAGCCCAAAACGGTCTCCTAAGCCCCTCCCCCCACAAGGGAGAGCTGTGCATGATAGAGCGCGTGTGAAGAGGGGGGGAAGGGGAGGAAACTATCTGCAGTTCGTGCGCGGGGAAGCGGGAGGGGAGGACGCTATGAAATGCGTGTGCATGAGCAGTGATTGACATGCAGTTAGACACGCCCCCCCCCCCCCCCCCCCCCGGCCCTGATTGGTGCATCTGAACAGTTAGACACGCCCCCTGGCCCTGATTGGTGCATCTGAACAGGGAGTGGTGGATTTCTGTAAATCCCCCTCCAGGCTGTAGGTGGAGCCAGAGGAGCTGGATTTATTTAAAGTACCTGCTTCATGTAGTTCTACTGGAACATTGGGTCAGTTTCAGCAGATATATGGCAGAAAGGTAGTTTTAGAAGTATTTTAGAAGTATTACCTACTGCACCTTTAATATAATCAAATTGAGCTAAAAATGATTTCCCAAATTATGGTTTCCTTACAGGACTGTTGTATTTGATTTGATGTAATGCAGCTTGCAGGGATTATAAAGTCATAATAATAATAATAATAATAATAATAATAATAATAATAATAATAATAATAATAATAATAATAATAATAATAATCAGGGTGTTTTGTTTACCACTTTTCAAGACAATGTTATTAAGTGCCTCACAAAAAACATTGATATAGCCTGCAGTGTTTCCCCTACGTTGATTGGCAAGTGGCACCGTCACAGTTAAATTTCTGCCGCCACGCCGCGGTGTCAATGTTGATTGTCGGAGAATAGCGCGGACACGCGCTTCACAGGTAGAGCACAAAACCAACCCCCCCCCCATCTCTATTCACATGCCGGGATTCTTGCCTGCGTGCCACACACACACACACACACACACACACACACACACACACACACACACACACACACACACACACACAGCTAAGCCGAGATGTGTGTGTGCGTTAACGTTAACGCACACACACATCTAAAACACGCGCAGCACCTGACTGGGAACGATACCGAGGATTACCAACGGCCGCTGGGGGGGCAGATGAACTCACGCTAGTCTCGTTACTGTAAGTAGGTTACGATAAAACCTTCATGGGTAAAAAGTCAAAGTTATCAATGCACTCACCTGTATAGACCGGCATAAACATGTAGAGATATTTTAATCTGCTCTGTCTGCTCTCGTCCACCGCGCTGTTTTACCAAACTCAGCTCTACTCTGCAGATAGAAAGTTTTTACCAACAAGCTAAAACAAATAAAGCTGTCGGTTGTAGTTTTAGCTTAGCTTAGCAGGAATCTAGAAATTTGGACAAATTCATATAAACTGAACTGCTGGCTGAGTGAACCGTCCTCTCTCCTGGAGGTATATCTGTGGATGTATTATAAGACCAAAACAGATACATGTGGCTACTTAATATGCACGTGAATGACGTGATCGTTACCGTCGCGTTCTTCATTCTTGATGATGTTGCTGGTTGTATTATTTTGCAACAGCATCATTTCATTGTAAATTAGGCATACAGTATGAATGGTAGCCTGCTGCTCAGTCCATTCATCATTAAAGGCTTTTCCACGTCAACTTTCCCTTCAGCCTCTTTGACTGTGACATGTTTACCTGACAACAGCTTTTCTTTCTGCAAACATTTTCCTGCATACTACAACCATGTTTCCAATCAATAATGTACAGTATGTAAAAAAAATAGCATTTATTCAGTAAGAAAGTGAACATTTTGAACGATAATAGGTATATTAGGTATACATTAATTTAATTTTCTTTATTTGAAAGTCCGGCCTTGGAGTGTCTGCCGGGGGGGGAAACACTGATATAGCAAAAATGTTACAAGCTAGAAGCTAAAAGTGGCGTGGCACAGAGAGACCAATTAATGCAGAAATGCAAGTTATAAACGAATGAAATGAATAAAAGGAAATAATGTCCAGAATCTTTAGCCTTTAAACATCTGATGTGTGTTTGATTTCTCCAGCTTTAGGAGACGGGCGGCAGGAAGAGAGGCACCGGAGAGACATCCTGGGCTCCACAGGTCCTTCTCATCTCGTCCTTTCTGTTTCTGTCTGCTTATTTTCAGGCTGGAAAAATGTGAAGTCAGGCCACACAAGTTCAGTACTTACAGAATATATGTCACCGTGACAAAGGAATACAAGTTTGTATTGATATATGTTGGATAGCGTTGGGGATCGTTTGGGTTTTTTCCGATACGGGTGCTAAAACGATGAACCGAAATATATTTCAATCAGGAGAGACTTTGTTGCAAAAACGCAAAATTTATTTACAAGTATAACTTGACATGAATGGTGTTTGGAGATTAGACTCCATCACAAATATATTAATACAATAATATATTAGAAGGGGTCGGAGCCGAAGACCTCCCCCGATGGAGTCTAGACACTGGCGGTGGTGTGAGGAAGCCCGAACGAGGAGCCAGCAGAAGAAGAGAGCAGGAAGGAAGCCAGGGAGCCACGAGAGCTGGAGACCGGAGGTGGAGGGGAGGAGGAGGGTCGAACTAGTCTAGAATGACAGCTGACGGAAGAGAGAGAGAGAGAACAGTTTAAAACAGGGAAGACAAGCTGTGATTGGCTCGGAGAAAACGGTGGCCTCTTTTGATTGGCTAAAAGAAAGTGGGTGTTCCGGCACTTGATTAGGTAGTAAGAGACAACTAGGAATAAATTGAAAAGTCTTCCTGCATGAAATTACGCTAAGCTTCACATAATATATTTATAATGTATATAATATAAAATATATAAAAAAGGAGCTACGCCGCTGACCCTGCAGTCACACGCTTCTGGACGCCGTGTTTCTGTAAATATCTGATAAGTTTGGCATTTCATCTCATATATTTTGTTACTTTTATCGAGAAATAAATACTTTTAAATCCAAAAACATTTACAAGGAGATTTACTCCGTATGTTATGGAATGACGAGGCATCTGAACTATCCTTTCTTTAATGAGAAGAAATGTTAATAAATCCTTTCAAAACATTCAGCTGTTCCTGATTTAATAGTCTAATTATAAATCAAACAAACGAATGTGACAGAAAACTGAACATCGTCCGGATCGAAATGATTAAATATCTAAATTATATTCAATAAAGAAATGCCATTGACTCAGTAAGTGAGACCAGTCCCTTCACTGACCTCGTGTTATTTCCATACGTACCACACCAGGGACTAATTCCTCTGGGAAATTGTCACATTTATTGTCATTTTAATGCATTTCTGCAATAATACAGCCACGTTTGGCTGATGCTGCTAATTCCATAATGGAGATTAAAACCTGAATATTTCGTCTGCTGTGATTTCCCAGAGATCCCGGCGGAGCACATCGACCCGGCTGCCATCGACCTCACTCCCCTGGTCAATACTCTAATAAACACCAGCCAGTCGGGTACGTAGTCGTAATATCTCTCACTGCAGATCAATGCTGAGCTGTAACTCTTTCATGTATGTCATGATTACACCACAGCAGGTCAAACTGCAGAGCTTTAAGGCTCGGACACACCGACCCGACGGCCGACCGGCGGACTGATCCGTCTCCCCGAGTCGGTCCAAAAAGTTCCTCAGAACACGCCGAAGAGGCGCCGACTTGAGCGTACGTTCTGCGCGTGCGGCGCTAATCTGGATTGTCGCCCAAAAAAATTAAAGCGGTAAATGAGGGAACCCGTCTGTAGACGTAGTAAACACAGAGCACGCCGCCGTCGGCCGTCGTTCTCATCAGAGAGTTGATGGTAGTCGAGAAGGATTGTGGTCGTCATTACTCGCTGATCGGAGGAACATACGACGGCGAGTAATAAGAAGATACTGGCGTCGGCAGCTCCGGTTTTCTCGTGCACTGATTCGCTAGTCGAGGGTTAGCTCTCCACCAATCAGATTGGTCGTTGAGTCCGACTGCCCGCCCTCCGATTCAACAAGTCAAATCGTCCCAAATGAAGGCCGACGGCTCCTCGACTGACGACGGCACGGAACACGCCGACCAGACTCGAGTCACCGACCTCGCCAGACTCGAGTCACCGACCTCGCCAGACTGTCAGACGGACGGTTACCGGGTCGGTGCGTCGGCGCCTTAAAGGAACAGTTCACTCACATGACACAGAACACTTTTCATTTACTTGTTGTGGTATCTATCCGTGCTATAGATACCACAACAACCACCACATCGTTCTTGACTGAAACAAACATATCTATAATTTAAACATCCTTCTATGCCGATGCATCTTAATATGATTCCTTCCGTGTCTCATCCTGTCCTGCAGGCTCCCGGCAGCTCTTCTCCCTCCTCAGTGTGACGTCCTACAGCTCCCTGGCTCTCCACAAACTCACCCTGCTCGTCTACAACAGTAAATATCAACCTTTGCAAAGTTCTCCTTCCTCCCAAAGCTGCTCAGTAGCAAGAGATTAAAGGGTTAGACGGTTGGACTGTCTATTGGATCTCAGTATGTTGAGATAAGTCAGCTTTACAGGGTCCATTTCTAGGATAAATATAACTTTGTCAGTACTGCCATCTAGTGGTTTGGATGTGTAACTGCCTGTAATTAACTTTTTTTTTACTTATTTTTTTACTGTGGATACTTTTGGAGTATTATAGCACCACATGTTTGGAGTTTATTAATATTAAATAAAATGCAATTGACTGAAAGTAAACTGAACTCTGAACTAATGTTATCTCGTTCTGTCACTCTGTGTGTGTGTGTGTGTGTGTGTGTGTGTGTGTGTGTGTGTGTGTGTGTGTGTGTGTGTGTGTCTCTCTGTGTGTGTGTGTATGTGTGTGTGTGTGTCTGTGTGTGTGTGTGTGTGTGTGTGTCTCTGTGTGTGTGTGTCTGTGTGTGTGTGTGTGTGTGTGTGTCTGTGTGTGTGTGTGTGTCTCTGTGTGTGTGTGTCTGTGTGTGTGTGTGTGTCTCTGTGTGTGTGTGTGTGTGTGTGTCTCTGTGTGTGTGTGTGTGTGTGTGTGTGTGTGTGTGTCTGTGTGTGTGTGTGTGTGTGTGTGTCTGTGTGTGTGTGTGTGTGTGTGTGTGTGTGTGTGTCTGTGTGTGTGTGTGTGTCTCTGTGTGTGTGTGTGTGTGTGTGTGTGTGTGTGTGTGTGTGTGTCTGTGTGTGTGTGTGTGTGTGTGTGTGTGTGTGTGTGTCTGTGTGTGTGTGTGTGTGTGTGTGTGTGTGTGTGTGTGTGTGTGTCTGTGTGTGTGTGTGTGTGTGTGTGTGTGTGTGTGTGTGTGTCTGTGTGTGTGTGTGTGTGTGTGTGTGTGTGTGTGTGTCTGTGTGTGTGTGTGTGTGTGTGTGTGTGTGTGTGTGTGTGTGTGTGTGTGTGTGTGTGTGTGTGTGTGTCTGTGTGTGTGTGTGTGTCTGTGTGTGTGTGTGTGTGTGTGTGTGTGTGTTTTCAGTCTCCAGCATTAAAGGTTTAGAAAGCAACACGTTCAGGAGAAGATTCTGCTACTGCGTCACAAATGAGACCAACGATCTAACAGGTGAGCACGTTGAAACACACCTGGGGCGTTACTTTAACGACCGAAGCGCCTGGCGCAGGTGTGTTTAATGGGTAGGACAGCTGAGATATGAAGGGGGGGGAGGGGGGGGGGGGGGCATGCAGGAAACTGTCACAGGTCAGACTCGAAACCTGGACCTTCTGCGTCGAGGAATAAACCTCTACCAACTGAGCTATCCGGCCGCCACTTTTGCGCCAGGTGCATGGTTCCAGGCGTATGCCACCAAAACTCCATAATACTATTTTTTAGCTGCTGTGCGTCCCTGTGTGTGTAACAAGCATAGTGTGCACGTGCTGTGCACGAGCCTCGGAGCATTTTACTAATGTAAATATATGTATATATATATATATATATATATATATATATATATATATATATATATATATATATATATGTATATATATATATGTATATATATATATGTATGTATATATATACTGTATGTATAATATCTCTTTCATCAGACTTTACGGCCATCCTGTTGGATGTGATGGGAAACTCCACCAGTTACCTGCATGAGCTCTTTAAATCTGCCTCCATCTTATCAGGTGGGTGGATGTGAGTTCATCACACGTTTCCTGTTGTTTCCAGGACGCTCTTCTTCTAATACGTAGTAGGCGAGATCTGAAATAACCCGGCCGGGTCGGGTATCCCTCCTCTAGTGAGCAGGGTCATACTTAAGAAGGTTCTGTCTGAAACATTTCTATAAAAGTAGAAGCTGCAGATTCAGAAGAAAGACTAAGCAGCAGGGTTGGGTATTGAGACCCGGTGATAATACGGCACCGGTGTCTACCGGACCGGTGTCTACCGGACCGGATAGCAATGCGGATTTAAACGGTGTGACTGTATTTCCCTGAAGAGCAGGGATCTTCAACAGGGGGTCCGGGACCCCCAGGGGGTCCTCAGAGTCAATGCAGAGGGGCCTCCGAATTATTTTTAATTTTGGAAAGTTTTTTCAAAAATGAAAAAGTCTTAACATGAATCCAATATATTATTGGCAAATATAAATCCCCTCTGCTTACTGGCCTAGGTGGTCACTAAGGCCGCCCACAGATACAGATCATCCTGAGGATTCACTGTGTAATAGCTTAGTATTCTATGCTAAAAGGCTTCAGGCCGCCCTACAAGTTACTGTAGGACCAGTTTAATATGTAACTTCATTTTACACAATATATGTAGTAGGGGGTCCCTGCTCCATCTCTCTTTCAGTTACGGGGTCCCTGGCGTAAAAAAGACCCCTGCTGTAGAGGATTCCAACACGTACCCAACCCTACTAAGCACCAGTATAAGACATTAGAAACGTCCCGTTACTCTTCATAATGTGATGCAGTGTGTGTTTTTCTGTTTGTGTGTCTCAGTGAGCCAGAGGAACAACTCTGAGTGCATTTACATCTGTGTGATGGCAGGTAAGATGGGTAAGTAGAGCTCAGTGGATCCGTTCTGCTGAGTTCTGTTTCTACCAGAACCGCTGTGTGTTTCTACCATTACATTCAGATCCTTTTATTCTGCCTAACTGCCTTTATAGACATTGTAGAGATGTTCTGATTAGAGCTGCAAAGGTGGATCAATTAGTCGCCAACTATTTTGAAAACCGATTAATTAATTTCCTAGTCCGTCTACCAGCAGACCAGCTCCATGTGTTAAGACTGAACATCAGTCTCGGGAGTCTGCTCTGTGTTCTCTCTGCACAAGAGGCGGGACCAACGGGCATAGTTCACATGACTCTGTACGCCATTGGATAGTCCTTCAACCAATCAGAGCAACGATCCGGGTGACGTAGCATCAACGGGTCGCTGCACTTCAATACACCAATCAACGGTTGTGATTGGTGTAGAGCCTCCTCAACGGCTGTGATTGGTGTAGAGCCTCCTCAACGGCTGTGATTGGTGTAGAGCCTCCTCAACGGCTGTGATTGGTGTAGAGCCTCCTCAACGGTTGTGATTGGTGTAGAGCCTCCTCAACGGTTGTGATTGGTGTAGAGCCGCCTCGACGGTTGTGATTGGTGTAGAGCCGCCTCGACGGTTGTGATTGGTGTAGAGCCACCTCAACGGTTGTGATTGGTGTAGAGCCGCCTCGACGGTTGTGATTGGTGTAGAGCCGCCTCGACGGTTGTGATTGGTGTAAAGCCTCCTCGGCGGTTGTGATTGGTGTAGAGCCTCCTCAACGGTTGTGATTGGTGTAGAGCCTCCTCAGCGGTTGTGATTGGTGTAGAGCCTCCTCAACGGTTGTGATTGGTTGGGCTTGAATGACTCTTGGCCAGACGGACTTACAGAGAAAATCTCAAATTTGCCAGAAGTTCGTCAGGGTTTTCCCCGGCTCGGCTGATGTTGAAATGTCTGTAAAGTTCTGAGCAGTTTGGACTTTATCGAAATACATTTTACCTGAATGGTTGTTATTTTGTCCGTTACCTTCTGGACGTTTTGTGTGTTGCAGCATTTTGAAGTTTAACTTTTTGATTATAATTTGTATTATCTGTTAACATAATGGTTTGAAAGCATATCATTGAATCTGAGTCTTGAGCATCTTGTCGAATACATTTAGATATAAGAAAAGGTTAAATACATATATACATATTTTGGGACTAACATTTGACATTCTCAGGTTTTGTCTGATAGATCAACGTGACATCATGAAATCAGTCTGGATAGATAGATAAATTACTTTGTTCTGTGCTGATAAAAACAAAATATTAAGGAACTGGATCCAAAATGACAACTTTACAAAGTACATACAGATATGTATACATTGTCCAGTTAAAACCTAACATGTCTTAATTCAATTCAGTGTTATTTATAGTATCAAATCATAACAGGAGTTATCTCAGGATACTTTACAGATAGAGGAGGTCTAGACCACACTCTATAATTTACAAAGACCCAACAAAAAGATTTTGTTCATGTTTCTACAAGTACATTTAGAAATCTTTTGGAGCTACAATAAATGTTTTGCGTGTTTATTTACTGCAATGTGGGAAGGCTTTTTGCACGCCAAAGGTCGCAGACCAGGAGCTGAGAAAGAATCCCGCACACTGACAAGCAATTATTTATTTAGACCTTCATCAGGTAAATTCACACGTTCACCTCCACCACAACCTTAAATAGTTTGGTTGACTGACCAGGACCAATCAGGTCCGGCTCCTGAATGACGTCATTCATTCACAAAGTATTCCCATCACGGCCTGAATAGGAAAAGGGCAGAACCATTGTCATTTAGTACATCTGAAAACAATGGGTTATCAGACCAGTTATGTTATAGGCTGATAGTCAGTGCATTGTCATTAGCCCAATATGTTTCTACACTTGATCAGGGAGGACACAGTCCATTCAAAAGTGGATCATTAGACTGGTTAAATTACATTGGAGCAGTCCACATGCACACATCAAATTATCATAAATTAAATTCATCATTAAGGCCTTTTGGCGATAGTGTCTGCAAAGTAAATATCCAATATGCCTCGCCTCTTTTAAGTAGCAAGCCCCTTTTTGGTAGACTGACTTGTTCAGTGCCGCAAAAGCGCAATGATGAGATGCTTATGGCCATTGAAGTGTACCACGACCGGGAAATCCGGTCGTTTCTGCGAATAGAGCTCTTATGTTCACTAACGCGTTGTTTTAACTGCCTTATGGTTTTCCCTACATACACCAGGCCACATGGACACGGTGAAATGTACACTACATGAGTGGAGGCACAAGTGATGATGCTCTTAATTGGAAAAGTCTTGGATGAAAATTCTTTTTATTTTAATTTATGACAGTTTCCATACTCTAATTCATTATTATGGTTTCCTGACTCACCTTTAGGATTAGGTTGTTCTGATATCGTGGATAGAAAGCATTTGAACTAATATTGAGAAATGACATCACAATAAGCAAAATAAATACCAATGTAGGCACTGGCGGACCATTTGTGTTGCAGAGTTGAGAGGGTTTTAAACAGGTTGTGTGTGTGTTTTTGTCCAGGCAGAGCGGTGCCGGAGCTGTGGGAGGTCGGCGCCATCACGCCGCTCTTCAACCAGACCATTGTGGAAGGACCACACAGAGGTTTGTTCGCTGTACACACGGATGCACTCATCCTGTTGTCATTCACTGAAAACATGCAGCTCAACCACCAGGTGGCAGCATCGACTCAGGACAGGACCTGGAGTTACAAGCACGGGTGTCTCCGGTCATGTTTACATCCAGGATGCTACATTTATGGAGACTAGCGCAGTGCCCGTTCAAAATATGCATGTGTGGAACAGGCTGATTGCTTGGCCTGTGGTAGTGCTGCTTGTGGCTTTCTTTAGAGCCAATGTAGCCCAAAATTACTTACCAAAGCAGGTAATATGCAACCAGCCTACTACTGACTTACTGTGTACTTCTACTTCAGAGGAACACATTGTACTACATTTACCTGACAGAGAACGTTGCAGATTCAGATTCTACTAACAAAATATATGGAATAAAAATATGGACTAAACACAGACACATTGTGAATGATAGAAATGCCTTTTTTATCTAGCTAGTTCATTCTTTTTTGTAAGGACTTTTTGGGGGGGCTTTTCCCTTTATTACATAGTGACAGTCGATAGACATGAAAGGGGGAGCGAGACGGGGGACGACACGCAGCAAAGGGCAGCAGGTCGGATTCTAACCCGCGCCGCTGCAGAGGACTTGGCCTACATGGGGCGCACGCTGTTACTGGGGGAGATAGAGGCCATGCCCCTTTTGTAAGGATTTAGTGATGGTTTCTTTATGGCTGGTGCAACCCAATCCTGTTTGGAGAATTTGATTTGTTTCCCAAGGTGTTCACTCCCTCCTTCCTACCTTTTACTGACGCTTTCATCTTCCTTTTCCAGTAGGTAACATCTCCTCCATCAGACTTCCTGTCGGTGAGTAACTCAGCACCCTTAAAAAAAGTTTATTCAAGCATCTCTTGTCCTCGAGAGGACGCTTCAAGAGCCATAACATTCTTGTTTCCAATCGTCTATTTTATGCCCCAGAATGGCACCAACTGCCCAACAATCTGAGTCACATCTCTCCATCTGGGATGAGCTCCGCGCTAACCAGCAGAGTCCAATCCACCGCACATGGTGAGTCCCTGCAGGAAGCCAGCGCTTGGCTCATTCATTTACACTTTTACTCATTTGGTTCAGTCTGAAACCTGCAGCCTGGGAACTGGCTTCTAATATTATCCAGGATAACTTTTAAATGTTGTAAACAGAAAAAAAAAAACCTTCTGGTTTATTAGTACAGGCTACATAAGCAATTGCTGACGACGCGCGGTTTGTCGCGGTATGTTGCGAATACATCACAGCTAAGGGCCGTTGTTTGGGTCGACAACGTCCTTAACTTAGACTTTTTAATGCATAACAGTGTTTCCTTTAGGATTTCTTTTAGCAGTGGGGGCAGGTCTGTCCTAACAACGAAACGGACACTTCGCTGCAACACAACCAAATATATTTATTCACCTCTGTTCACACACAATGAGTCATGTTGTCAGTTGTGATTGAACTGTATTTCTGGAGGAACTGTAGGGCACTTTAACATCTATAACAGGTCCACACTTAGAACGGACCGACTACAAATTGAGCGTCAGCGTCAGTTCTGGCAGGCCAAGTAGTCAAGACGCTGCTAACGCTATTGGCCATCAACACTCATCAGCTGATCTGCTCCAGCTGAGCTGCATCAGCTGATCTGGATTAGCCCATCAGCTGGTCAACACCCCTCGCCGCTCAATGGCTACACTCAAACAGGGCGCCCTATTTAAAGCAGATTCAGTTTGCTCCTACCTGCTCGCTGCTCGCTTCTCTGCCGCCCGCCACCTCCCCTGCTCCTCCTTGTCGTGTATAACGTGGCATTTGCTTCTATGTCATCGTTGTTGCTCTGTTCATGTGGGGAATAGTTCAGCTCACACAGTCCTAAACTGTGTGAGCGTTCCCTAATGCTGCTGCTGTCCTCTGACTCTCTGCTATTTCATGGTGTTCATGAAAGGTCAGAGGACTCCCTGAACAGAGCCATACCGCCAAAAATTTTATTCAGAATTTATTAGCTGAAATGCAATTATTCAATAAAAATTTCCTAAATAATTTTTAATTGTCATGTGTGTTCTTGACTTTATGGACCTGACAGAACTACATTTGTTGTACAGCCCCCTTTCTGATATCGTGGTGGCAGAAATGTTGCCATGGTGGGCCGCCAATACAAAATCAACATGGAGGAAACACTGCATAAAATATTACAAAATAGTCAAAAGCACTCATCACAATTTCTTCAAATGTCTTGTTTTGTCCAATCAAAGATTGATTAATCAAATAATTGCAGAAAGAACAAATATAAACACTCAGTTGTTTCTCTGTCAACATCTCTGCTGAATCAACACAGGAGGGCAAAGAAGTGATAGTTCCCCCCCGCTTTCATCTATATATTTATGGCTGTTTAAGACCACTCCTGCAGGGCAGGGCCCCCCTCATATTAATTAATTATGTATTTATGGTTTTACTAATGCCTATATCTTTTTAGCTGTTTTTAGCTTTATGTCTTTAGGTTGTTGTGTTGTAATTGTTGGAGCTTGTATTGCAAGATAAATTTCCGTGTTCACGACAATGAAGTGCTATCTATCAATCTATCAATCTATCAATCTATCAATCTATCTATCTATCTATCTATCTATCTATCTATCTATCTATCTATCTATCTATCTATCTATCTCTCTATCTATCTATCTATCTACCCATCCATCCATCCATCCATCCATCCATCTAATTGACTTATAGACCGCAGCTGATTAAATCAGTCAGTGTTGCCGATTTGTCTTCCACCTTATTGCAGATAATGTGTAATATTGCAGACTGTGATCTTTCTCCTCGTCTTTGTTTTTTGTTAGTTTCACCAACAACTATGGATGAAACTGCTGCAACAACAGCAAAGATCACCTCTGCCCAGCTGCTGGCAACATCTCCGCAACCTGCAACTGCGCTGCCACAAAGTCAAGCTACAGCGGACAGCCTGGAGACGACGGCACAAAGAGTAATGACAACACAAATGGTGACGACACAGAAAGTAACAACACAAGCAGTGACGGCAGCACAGACGACAACAGCTACGGAAACAACAACTCCTGCACGACCAATTACCTCAACGCAACCAACCACCATCCTGCAAGTCCCCAATGCATCTGTCACAACAGCTGCAGAAACGGCTCCATCAACCACAGAAACAGCTCCACTAATCACAGAAACGGCTCCACCAACCACAGAAACGGCTCCATCAACCACAGAAACGGCTCCACCAACCACAGAAACGGCTCCACCAACCACAGAAACGGCTCCACCAACCAAAGAAACGGCTCCACCAACCACAGTAACAGCTCCACCAACCACAGTAACAGCTCCACCAACCACAGTAACAGCTCCACCAACCACAGAAACAGCTCCACCAACGACAGAAACGGCTCCACCAACCACGGAAACGGCTCCACCAACCACGGAAACGGCTTCATCAACCACGGAAACGGCGCCACCAACCACAGAAATGGCTCCACCAACCACAGTAACAGCTCGGCCTACCACAGTAACAGCTCCATCAACCACAGTAACAGCTCCATCAACCACAGAAACGGCTCCATCAACCACAGTAACAGCTCCACCAACCACAGAAACGGCTCCACCAACCACGGAAACGGCTCCACCAACCACAGAAACGGTTCCACCAACCACGGAAACGGCTCCACCAACCATGGAAACGGCTTCATCAACCACGGAAACGGCGCCACCAACCACAGAAATGGCTCCACCAACCACAGTAACAGCTCGGCCTACCACAGTAACAGCTCCACCAACCACAGAAACGGCTCCATCAACCACAGTAACAGCTCCACCAACCACAGAAACGGCTCCACCAACCACAGAAACGGTTCCATCAACCACAGAAACAACTCAGCCTACCACAGAAACTACTCAGCCTACCACAGAAACAACTCAGCCTACCACAGAAACAGCTCGGCCTACCACAGAAACAGCTCGGCCTACCACAGAAACAGCTCGGCCTACCACAAAAACAGCTCGGCCTACCACAGAAACAGCTCGGCCTACCACAGAAACAGCTCGGCCTACCACAGAAACTGCTCGGCCTACCACAAAAACAGCTCGGCCTACCACAGAAACGGCTCCACCAACCACAGAAACAGCTCGGCCTACCACAGAAACAGCTCGGCCTACCACAGAAACAACTCGGCCTACCACAGTAACAACTCGGCCTACCACAGAAACAACTCGGCCTACCACAGAAACAGCTCGGCCTACCACAGTAACAACTCGGCCTACCACAGAAACAACTGGGCCTACCACAGAAACAACTCGGCCTACCACAGAAACAGCTCGGCCTACCACAGAAACAGCTCGGCCTACCACAGAAACAGCTCGGCCTACCACAGAAACAGCTCGGCCTACCACAGAAACAGCTCGGCCTACCACAGAAACAGCTCGGCCTACCACAGAAACAACTCGGCCTACCACAGAAACAGCTCGGCCTACCACAGAAACAGCTCGGCCTACCACAGTAACGGCTCCGCCAACCACAAAAAGAGCTCCATCGACCACAGTAACCACAGCATCAACAAACCCCACCACGTCCTCACCAGTTATTAGTCTGACCCGGCTGACCACAGCTACACACCAGCCAACAACAAAGACTCAGCGCATGACTTCGACAGTTCACCCCACAAGACTTTCAACTGGGCGTCCCACAGCAGGACCTACGGAGGTTAGGAGGACTACAGGGTCTCTGAGCAGGGGAACCAGCACACCCAGCAAGTCTGTGGAAACAGAAAAACCAGGTAAATATTTTCTCCGTTCACTAACCCTTACCCTCAG
>CM042436.1:37057020-37079520 GCA_023631565.1 Gymnocephalus cernua | reverse complement strand
TTGGACATTTATCGGTTACGCTTTACTTGAAGGTATCTACACTAGCGGTCCAAAGTTTGGGGTCACTCAGACATTTCCATTCCAGACAGAATACCAGCTGAGACCAGTTCATGGTTTGTTTAACCAGGACAGCAGTTTCAGATTACACATACATATATATATATATATATATATATATATATATATATATATATATATATATATGTATATATTCATTTTATATATATATTCATTTTATATATATAATCATTATATATATATATTCATTATATATATATATATATATATATATTCATTTTATATATATATTCATTTTATATATATATATTCATTATATATATATATAATGAATATATATATAAATAAAATGAATATATATATATATATAAAATGAATATATATATAAAATGAATATATATATATATATATATATATATATATATATATATATATATAAAATGAATATATATATAAAATGAATATATATATATATATATATATAAAATGAATATATATATATATATATATATATATATATATATATATATATATATATATATATATATAAAATGAATATATATATATATATATATATATATATATATATAATGAATATATATATATATATATATATATATATATATATATATATATATATATAATGAATAAATATATATATATATATATATATATATATATATATATATATGAAAATATATATATGTGTGTGTGTGTGTAATCTGAAACCTCTGTCCTGGTTAAACAAATAATGAACTGGTCTCAGCTGGTATTCTGTCTGGAATGGAAATGTCTGAGTGACCCCAAACTTTGGACCGCTAGTGTACATTAGTGACATCACACTGTCATGAACGTGTTATAAATTAACATTATAAACAAGTCATAAACGTTTATGACATAACGCTCCTTGTAGTAACTCATGTAGATCCCTTCAAGTAAAGTGTTACCCATCTATCACTAGAGTCTACAGGTGATGTGATGCCATTTTAGAATTTAGTTTTTAGGGCCACGAAGACTGAATGTATGTATGACTCACACCGGACACGGAAACTCTATCGTCCTGGACTATTTATGAAAATCATATTTAAATCCAAGCTATTCAAATTATTAAAATAATTTGAATAGCTTCGGAAAACAGTCTGGAATTTGTAAAAAACAAAACAAATATATATTGTGTATGAATGTCTTTTTTAGATTTGAGTTGAATAAAGTCTGGCTAACTGTCCCGGCTGCTCGTCTCTCTGACGCTGCTTCCAGTCAGCGTTTCACACGTTCATCAGGTTGGAGGTATGATGACGTCACACGTTCATCGGGTTAGAAGTACGATGACGTCACACGTTCATCAGGTTGGAAGTACGATGACGTCACACGTTCATCAGGTTGGAAGTACGATGACGTCACACGTTCATCAGGTTAGAAGTACGATGACGTCACACGTTCATCAGGTTTGAAGTACGATGACGTCACACGTTCATCAGGTTGGAAGTACGATGACGTCACACGTTCATCAGGTTAGAAGTACGATGACGTCACACGTTCATCAGGTTTGAAGTACGATGACGTCACACGTTCATCAGGTTGGAAGTATGATGACGTCACACGTTCATCAGGTTAGAAGTATGATGACGTCACACGTTCATCAGGTTGGAAGTACGATGACGTCACACGTTCATCAGGTTGGAAGTATGATGACGTCACACGTTCATCAGGTTGGAAGTACGATGACGTCACACGTTCATCGGGTTGGAAGTACGATGACGTCACACGTTCATCGGGTTGGAAGTACGATGACGTCACACGTTCATCAGGTTGGAAGTACGATGACGTCACACGTTCATCAGGTTGGAGGTATGATGACGTCACACGTTCATCAGGTTGGAGGTACGATGACGTCACACGTTCATCAGGTTGGAAGTATGATGACGTCACACGTTCATCAGGTTGGAGGTACGATGACGTCACACGTTCATCAGGTTGGAAGTACGATGACGTCACACGTTCATCGGGTTGGAAGTACGATGACGTCACACGTTCATCAGGTTAGAAGTATGATGACGTCACACGTTCATCAGGTTAGAAGTATGATGACATCACACGTTCACCAGGTTGGAAGTATGATGACGTCACACGTTCACCAGGTTGGAAGTATGATGACGTCACACGTTCATCAGGTTGGAAGTATGATGACGTCACACGTTCACCAGGTTGGAGGTATGATGACGTCACACGTTCATCGGGTTGGAGGTATGATGACGTCACACGTTCATCGGGTTGGAGGTACGATGACGTCACACGTTCATCGGGTTAGAAGTACGATGACGTCACACGTTCATCAGGTTGGAAGTATGATGACGTCACACGTTCATCAGGTTGGAAGTATGATGACGTCACACGTTCATCAGGTTAGAAGTATGATGACGTCACACGTTCATCAGGTTGGAAGTATGATGACGTCACACGTTCATCAGGTTGGAAGTATGATGACGTCACACGTTCATCAGGTTGGAAGTATGATGACGTCACACGTTCATCAGGTTAGAAGTATGATGACGTCACACGTTCATCAGGTTGGAAGTATGATGACGTCACACGTTCATCAGGTTGGAAGTATGATGACGTCACACGTTCATCAGGTTGGAAGTATGATGACGTCACACGTTCATCAGGTTGGAGGTACGATGACGTCACACGTTCATCGGGTTAGAAGTACGATGACGTCACACGTTCATCAGGTTGGAAGTATGATGACGTCACACGTCCATCAGGTTGGAAGTACGATGACGTCACACGTCCATCAGGTTGGAAGTATGATGACGTCACACGTTCATCAGGTTGGAAGTACGATGACGTCACACGTCCATCAGGTTGGAAGTATGATGACGTCACACGTTCATCGGGTTGGAGGTACGATGACGTCACACGTCCATCAGGTTGGAGGTATGATGACGTCACACGTTCATCAGGTTGGAAGTACGATGACGTCACACGTTCATCAGGTTGGAGGTACGATGACGTCACACGTTCATCAGGTTGGAAGTACGATGACGTCACACGTTCATCAGGTTGGAAGTATGATGACGTCACACGTCCATCAGGTTGGAAGTATGATGACGTCACACGTTCATCAGGTTGGAAGTATGATGACGTCACACGTCCATCAGGTTGGAAGTATGATGACGTCACACGTTCATCAGGTTGGAAGTACGATGACGTCACACGTTCATCAGGTTGGAAGTACGATGACGTCACACGTTCATCAGGTTGGAGGTACGATGACGTCACACGTTCATCAGGTTGGAAGTACGATGACGTCACACGTTCATCAGGTTGGAAGTACGATGACGTCACACGTTCATCAGGTTGGAAGTACGATGACGTCACACGTCCATCAGGTTGGAGGTATGATGACGTCACACGTCCATCAGGTTGGAAGTATGATGACGTCACACGTTCATCAGGTTGGAAGTACGATGACGTCACACGTTCATCGGGTTAGAAGTACGATGACGTCACACGTTCATCGGGTTAGAAGTATGATGACGTCACACGTTCATCAGGTTGGAAGTATGATGACGTCACACGTTCATCAGGTTGGAAGTACGATGACGTCACACGTTCATCAGGTTGGAAGTACGATGACGTCACACGTTCATCAGGTTGGAAGTATGATGACGTCACACGTAAAACACAGGACTTTCACCCAGAAGATCACGTCCCGCGTGTGGCGTTTGTCAGCTGTAGTTTTATTTGTTTTTAAAAGCCTTCCCCGATTTTCTGTCCCTAAACCCGACCGTTCATCTTTTACTTATTTTTATATTTTTACTTGCGTGTGACGTTGTTCTCGCGATGACACGCCACGTGGCGTACACACGCGGATAGCTCAAAATGCGTACAGATAACACGCCACTTGGCTTTAGGAAAGTGGCGTGTATGTTTACGCCAAGTCATGATGTCATGTTGCCATAAATGTTGTTGAACTATCACGGCCTAACTGCAGAGCTCGTGTCCTGTAGGCGTTTCTGTAATTGTACCCTCTTCCTGCATGCATCACGACATTTGCCCTAAACATGTGTACCACCCCCCCCCCCCCCCCCCACACACACACACAGATGCACCTGTCCCCACACAATGCCCCCACTATCACTATCAGCTACCCGTTATTAAACCCCCAGCCCCTCTGCTCCACTGACCCCCTCCATCCCGTCATTGATCAGAACTCCTGCGAAGATCAGATAAGACCGGGTCAACCCCTGGGTCACAGATCCACCCCCCCCCCCCCCCCCCCCCTGTAACGGGACAAAGGCCACTCTGTGGGTCCCTCTGTTTAGGACCTCACCTCCGTTAGAGCCTCAAATACCTGCGCAGGAACCAGAGCATGATAATCTCCTGCTCAGGTGTCACCTAATAGCCAATAAAGGCTAAAGCCCCCCCGCACACACACACCCCCCCCCCCTCCTCGCCTCCTCAGTTGGACTGATCAACAGTTAGCGGAGCTCAGAGTTTATTCTTTCGGGACACGAGACTACCAAGCACTACAGCAGCCAGGCCTGCGCGCTCTCTGCTGGCTGCGAGCGTCCCTCAGAGTGTGTGAGACTCTCAATGAAGAGAGCGTAACGTTCTGGTGCCGCCCAACCACGACTAAGGTAAGACTTTCCTCCACTGCTCATCAGTTTGGTTGACTTGTTGAAGCGTTGTTGTCGGGTTGGCTGTAAACACATCAGCACCAGACTCCAGCTTATTTAGTTTCTGTGGACGTTGAGTGAAGTGTGTTTTTACGATGCTAAAATCACTGTTTATTTACATGGAGTCTGGTGGGTTTTTATTATTTAAAAGAACAGGATTTTACTCTTTAACAGACGGGTCGACCTCGAGGTGCAGCAGGTAATACTTCGAAAATACTTCTAAAACTACCTTTCTGTCATATCTGCTGAAACTGACCCAGTAGAACTACATGAAGCAGCAAACTACACCAGACTCCATGTAAATAATCAGGACTTTTAGCGTGTATAGAGCCAGACTCCATGTAAATAATCAGGACTTTTAGCGTGTATAGAGCCAGACTCCATGTAAATAATCACTACTTTTAGCGTGTATAGAGCCAGACTCCATGTAAATAATCACTGCTTTTAGTGTGTATAGAGCCAGACTCCATGTAAATAATCAGGACTTTTAGCGTGTATAGAGCCAGACTCCATGTAAATAATCAGGACTTTTAGCGTGTATAGAGCCAGACTCCATGTAAATAATCAGGACTTTTAGCATGTATAGAGCCAGACTCCATGTAAATAATCAGGACTTTTAGCGTGTATAGAGCCAGACTCCATGTAAATAATCAGGACTTTTAGCGTGTATAGAGCCAGACTCCATGTAAATAATTAGGACTTTTAGCGTGTATAGAGCCAGACTCCATGTAAATAATCACTACTTTTAGCGTGTATAGAGCCAGACTCCATGTAAATAATCACTACTTTTAGTGTGTATAGAGCCAGACTCCATGTAAATAATCACTACTTTTAGCGTGTATAGAGCCAGACTCCATGTAAATAATCACTACTTTTAGTGTGTATAGAGCCAGACTCCATGTAAATAATCACTACTTTTAGCGTGTATAGAGCCAGACTCCATGTAAATAATCACTACTTTTAGCGTGTATAGAGCCAGACTCCATGTAAATAATCAGGACTTTTAGCGTGTATAGAGCCAGACTCCATGTAAATAATCAGGACTTTTAGCGTGTATAGAGCCAGACTCCA
The DNA here is from genome assembly GCA_023631565.1 of Gymnocephalus cernua. NCBI lineage: Eukaryota > Metazoa > Chordata > Actinopteri > Perciformes > Percidae > Gymnocephalus > Gymnocephalus cernua. The sequence goes on along the minus strand of CM042436.1, from coordinate 37,073,749 downwards.
TGTAAATAATCAGGACTTTTAGCGTGTATAGAGCCAGACTCCATGTAAATAATTAGGACTTTTAGCGTGTATAGAGCCAGACTCCATGTAAATAATCAGGACTTTTAGCATGTATAGAGCCAGACTCCATGTAAATAATCAGGACTTTTAGCGTGTATAGAGCCAGACTCCATGTAAATAATCAGAACTTTTAGCGTGTATAGAGCCAGACTCCATGTAAATAATCAGGACTTTTAGCGTGTATAGAGCCAGACTCCATGTAAATAATCAGGACTTTTAGCGTGTATAGAGCCAGACTCCATGTAAATAATTAGGACTTTTAGCGTGTATAGAGCCAGACTCCATGTAAATAATCAGGACTTTTAGCGTGTATAGAGCCAGACTCCATGTAAATAATTAGGACTTTTAGCGTGTATAGAGCCAGACTCCATGTAAATAATCACTACTTTTAGCGTGTATAGAGCCAGACTCCATGTAAATAATCAGGACTTTTAGCGTGTATAGAGCCAGACTCCATGTAAATAATCACTACTTTTAGCGTGTATAGAGCCAGACTCCATGTAAATAATCACTACTTTTAGCGTGTATAGAGCCAGACTCCATGTAAATAATCATGACTTTTAGTGTGTATAGAGCCAGACTCCATGTAAATAATCAGGACTTTTAGCGTGTATAGAGCCAGACTCCATTTAAATAATCACTACTTTTATGATGACCTCCTTAGAAATCCTTTTTATTATATTATATAAATATTAATCTGAGTGTGTCAGCGGCAAAACGAGAACTTTAGTGAAGGTAAATACAAGCTGGACGATGACTGTTAACTTCCATTACAGCTTGTTTCTCTGCTACTGCAGCGATCTCTCTTAATACTGGACCAACGTCACAGATTGTTGTTCCCATCAGTCACTTAGACACAAAAACATCCTGGTTTTGTCCAGGTTGAAAAATAGGAAAGTTGCCCTTTAAGGCCGATTTATGCTTCTGCGTTATGGCGTGGTAGCACGTAGAGATACCGAGCCTACGCCGACGTGCACCTCTCAAAAAATGTTACTGTATGTAGCTCGCTATGCTACTTTATAAAACATTGAATTAAAGGATGTATAATTGCCAAATTGAAGCTTTTTTTGATCAGAGCAACATGTGTGTCTTTACTCGTAAAGATGGGAGTTCTGAGATTTTCCCTCTTTGCGCTTAATTGAAAGTTCATCATTAAACAGTCACTTTCTCCCTCTGACTGCAGGTACAAGTCATGTTTCTGTTATGGATCTTCACGCTGTCTGCTCTTCCAAACGGTGAGTTCCCATGACGACACACTCGGTTGCATCTGGACCAAAATCCATCAACGTCTGATTTCATAGATTTGCTACAAGATCTGTTTTAAGTCTTTACCTCTGCAATTTAAATATATATTTTATGGCTGTCTGTGATTGTACTTAAGGGGGTTTTCCTTGCTCAGAATTGGCCTTTGGGGGAACACATAAAGCAGGGGGGGGGGGGTGTGGGGGTCCTCCCCCAGGACATTTTGAGGGTAAAAGACTTCAATTCCTGCATCCTGATGCATTTTTAGGCACCAATTTCTGGTAGAAACGTCTGTATTTATGGCAAGGAAATCACAAAATTCTGGTGGCAGGTAACAATTTAAAATACAAAACATAATGTAATATTATTATATTCAGTAGTCCAGTCCAGTGAGGGGGCTTTCACACCTGGGACATGGGCCGGATACGACAACACACAGCATGAACAGGCTTTATGGTCCCCCCCCCCCCTCCCCCCTCCAAGGAGCACGTTTCACTCCCAAGTTGAAAAATGTAGGATTGACTTACAGACGCTAGTACTGCTTGTACTGCTAAATTGTACAATAACACAATCATGTTGTGGATACACAGTGTATTGTTTTCTATGTTATATTGATCAGACATGATCAGTGATGTTGAATGTAGCCTCCAGCGTAACGGACCACCACAGGTCGAACCGCGGATTCATTGCAGAGTTTAACCTTCATAGTGTAAAACGTGACACGACGTGAATGTGGCGCAGCAGAGCGCCGCTGCTTGTTCAGGTTGTCATGGCTACTCCTATCAGGTCTACACTTCACATCAGGTGTTAAAACCAACTGTACCACATCATGTGTTCTCCCGTAGGCCACTTCACATGGGGCAGTGGTGGCCTAAAGGTTAGAGGAGGTCGCCGGTTCAATCCCCAGACCGGCAGGATATAATCTGGGTGGTGGAGAGTGAAAGAGCAGCTCTTGTCCCTCCCTCATCACCACCACTGAGGAGCCCTTGAGCAAGGCACCTTAACCTCCACCGGCTCCAGTGGAGCTGCTCAGTGGCAGCAGATCAGACTGGTTGGACTGGGCAGCTTCCAGTATGAATGGGGAACTGTGGGAATGTGATCAGGACGTTCCTGCAAAAGAGAGGCTGCCTCTCAGTGAACCTCCCCTGAATAAATAAAGGTTAAATAAAAATAAAAAAAAACATCAGGTGTTAAAACCAACTGGACCACAACACAGAACTAGACTATTTAACGCGACGAGTCGTTATTAACCGGTAATGAACTGTGTCAGTTTAATACTGATGCCGTCAGGCCGCGTGGACAGACAGCAGTCGGAGCTCCGGCGAAGCTCTGCGCCCTCGCTGCTGCAGCCGGTCCCCCAGAGCGGCGGGACCACCGGGACCACCGGGACGGTCCGGTACAGCCTGAACGTGCTTGATTTTGACTGAACGTCCTAATTTCAGTAACCTCGGTCGGTCGACCCGATCTGACCGGCCCGCGTAATAAAAAAATGGTCCGGCCCCTCATTTGCCAGAACTGCCAGTCCGCCCCTGTTCAGTGTCCTCTAAATGTATATAAATTTAGAGGACACTGACTTTTTCCGTGATGAAGAAGAAGAAGAAGAAGATTATTATTATTTATTTATCCCACGAGGGGAAATTCATAATTTTCACTCAGTACAGTTGCACACAGTGAACACAGGCCTGAATTACACTCATGCTCTGGACCTGTAGTACGTATACACCTCGGCACTTCGGTCCGTACGGGGACTTGAACCAGCGGTTCCTAACCCAACTCCCTACGGACTAAGCTACTGCCCCCCCCCCCCCCCCCCCCCCTGCTTCCATGTGTTTTGTGTAATTATATAATGTGGCATGATGTAATGTGATGGTTTACTGATGTGATAATTGTTAATCAGATCACTGTTATAATCAGATTTGTGTTTGTGTTCAGCGCTGTCTGCCGGCTCCATCTCGTGCCGGGACCCAGAGGCCGGGGACCGCGTCACAGATCACATGACTGGTGAGGCTGCAGCATACATAAGGCCCTGATACAGGCTCTATCTGGACTAAATATGGCCCTGATACAGGCTCTATCTGGACTAAATATGGCCCTGATACAGGCTCTATCTGGACTAAATATGGCCCTGATACAGGCTCTATCTGGACTAAATATGGCCCTGATACAGGCTCTATGTGAACTAAATATGGCCCGGATACAGGCTCTATCTGGACTAAATATGGCCCTGATACAGGCTCTATCTGGACTAAACATGGCCCTGATACAGGCTCTATGTGAACTAAATATGGCCCTGATACAGGCTCTATCTGAACTAAATATGGCCCTGATACAGGCTCTATCTGGACTAAATATGGCCCTGATACAGGCTCTATCTGGACTAAATATGGCCCTGATACAGGCTCTATCTGAACTAAATATGGCCCTGATACAGTCTCTATCTGAACTAAATATGACCCTGATACAGGCTCTATCTGAACTAAATATGGCCCTGATACAGGCTCTATCTGGACTAAATATGGCCCTGATACAGGATCTATCTGAACTAAATATGACCCTGATACAGGCTCTATCTGAACTAAATATGGCCCTGATACAGTCTCTATCTGAACTAAATATGACCCTGATACAGGCTCTATCTGAACTAAATATGGCCCTGATACAGGCTCTATCTGGACTAAATATGGCCCTGATACAGGCTCTATCTGAACTAAATATGGCCCTGATACAGGCTCTATCTGGACTAAACATGGCCCTGATACAGGCTCTATGTGAACTAAATATGGCCCTGATACAGTCTCTATCTGAACTAAATATGGCCCTGATACAGGCTCTATCTGGACTAAATATGGCCCTGATACAGGCTCTATCTGGACTAAATATGGCCCTGATACAGGCTCTATCTGAAATAAACTACTAAAAATAAATAAATGTAAAATGAAATGACTGGAGATTGTGATTTCATAACGACTGATGGAGCAGGCCTGTCTCAGAAGAGACCCACTACGGTCTGGTCCCCCAGCTGTGCTGCTCTGGGAGACCTGCAGTCCTACAGCTGTGGCCTCGATGATTTTCTGCTCTGCAGGCGTCTCTGGACTCGGGTTATTGGAACCTGGAAACAGGGTTATCTGTGATTAAATCACTCTGCTCTCCACCTGCAAGATGGAGAAATATCGAGTTCTTCTCACAGCCTCTGGGTGTGTGTGTGTGTGTGTGTGTGTGTGTGTGTGTGTGTGTGTGTGTGTGTGTGTGTGTGTGTGTGTGTGTGTGTGTGTGTGTGTGTGTGTGTGTGTGTGTGTGTGTGTGTCTTCTTGTTTCCCGTCTCGTGGTGCAGATTGTCTCGGCCTGCGCTTCACGTGGCTCCACTCGGTCTTGGATAATTTCCCCTCGCTGCTGGTCTTTGCTGTGAAGCTGCGCTGTGCGACGGGGCTTTGCCCGCGCGACCTGGAGGATTACGGCTGCTCCTGCAGATACGCGGCCGCTGGAAACCCCGCGGATGCTCTGGACGCGTGAGTACGACTGATCGCAGCAGGGGGCGGCTGCTGCAGCTGCTGCAGCTGCTGCTGGCGTTAATATACAGCCCGGGGGTGGGGGGGGGGAGGCTGGAGGCAGGCGTGTGCAAAATGGACTGGGAGAGTTTTAAAACTCAGATTGGCAGAAATATGTTTGACTACCGGCTGGAGAGGGAGGTTTTACAACATTATAGAGTCATTGGCATTCATAAATACACCCTCCCGTCCCCTCTGAGGTACTTTATTCAGTTAAAGGTCACATGTCATGATCCTGTTCTGGTTGACTTTTGTATTTTTGGGCTTCTACTAGAACATGTTTACATGCTTTCATGTGCAGAAAGCACTTTATTTTAATGATATACCTGAATAAACCTGTATTTATCCTCTGTCTGAAACGCTCCGTTTTAGCGCCTGTCCACTCCCTCCAGAAAAACGTGATCATGTGATCTCATAATTCAACGCATAATCAGCCAAAGTCCGCATATTTATGTGGGGGGGCCGCATTTTTTCAAATACGCCGCACTTTCGCCGCATAAATTGCAGATTTCTGCGCAAAATATGCGGCTTGCATGATTTCATAATCCCCGCATTTTCGTTGCAAAAAAGTCACATATATCTCAGCAGGAAGATGAAAAATGTTGCGTTTACTTCACACGAGAGCAGCCATTTTCCCCTGTTGCCATGGGAACGTTATGAAGTGATGTAATTTCTCCTAGTGAGAACACGGTGTTGGGGGGGAATCACTTTGTTTTCTCTTTTTCATCAAACTGCAGTTTTTGAAAGTTCCTGTAATTTCATCTCATAAAACTGCATAAATATTCCGCATATTCCATCACATTTATTAAGAAAACGTGCCGCATAATCAAGGATTTTTGCCCGCAACAATCACAAAAAACACGTTTTTCTGGAGGGAGTGATTTATTCCTCTGTCTGAAACGCTCCGTTTTAGCTCCTGTCTCTTTAAATTACCGTACAGTACAGGAGAAGCTCGCAGGCAGTTTGGACTTACATCAGCTGTTTAGTTTAATTACTAATGTTAACTAGCATTTTAGTGATCAATAATTAGCCTGTGCCTACGTTATCTCCTTACATATACCTACGCTCTCCGTCTCTGATAGATTGGGAATGATTGAGATTTCTCTTGGCACAGCTACCAGAAGACTTACAACGTTCAGACACGTTGCTCACGTCACATCTACGTCATCAAGCTCAGTTTGAGGCTGCGCAGTAACGCTCGGCCATCACCGGGGAAGTGACCTCGCCGGTCTCCGTGGAAGTCCGCGGCGTCGCTTTCACCGTCTGTGTCTTAAACACATGAAGTCATTCTGTATTTCTTCTTTGCTGCAGCTGCTGTGAGACCCACCGGCTGTGTTACCAGGACGCCGCCCCCTGCAGGCAGCACCTGCCTCTGCTCCCCGACAACTTCACCTGCTCAGCAGCGAACACCAGCTGTGGTGAGACTTACACTCCACGGGACGCTTTGGGAAGTGAGCTCACACGCTTCCTCGCTGAGATAAGATGAGAAAACCACTCGTGTGTCTGTAGGGAGGCACCGAATCCAGATTATCCTGGTTCAGATTATCCTGGTTCAGATTATCCTGGTTCAGATTCTGCTGAGTCCTCGTCCTCAGTCCTCAGGGCGTTAACCCAGTAAACACATTAATGAAGTCATGAAGGCCACAACCTCTAAAATACTCTCTCTCTCTCTCTCTGTCTCTCTCTCTGTCTCTCTCTGTCTCTCTCTCTGTCTCTCTCTCTCTCTCTCTCTCTCTCTGTCTCTCTCTCTCTCTCTCTCTTTTCTCTCTCTCTCTGTCTCCCTCTCTCTCTCTCTCTCTCTCTCTGTCTGTCTCTCTCTCTCTCTCTCTCTCTCTGTCTCTCTCTCTCTCTCTCTCTCTCTCTCTCTCTGTCTCTCTCTCTCTCTCTCTCTCTCTCTCTCTCTCTCTCTGTGACTAGATGTCAGTCCAGTCTTTGGACATTAATGAGTTATATTTTATTATTTTTTATATTTTCTTGATCCCGTAGACGCTGGTGATGAGTGTCAGCGGAGGTTTTGTGCATGTGACCAGGCCGCCATCGACTGCATGACTCGGAGCGCTTACAGCTCCACGCTGAGAGGCCTCGCCGCCGCGTCCTGCGCCGCTACAAACCACACAGGTGACTTGTCCTGAAGTGTCCTAATACACACGCACAGAGATGTTAATTGAGAGGAGAGATGTCATGATCTGTTATTATCATTACCCGATACGTCAGCAAACACGCTGCAGCCGTCCAGCACGGATCTCTCATTAGTGTGATCCTGTGTTTCAGATGTGATCAGCGGCGGCGTGGAGACCGGCGGCGTGGAGACCGGCGGCGGCGTGGAGACCGGCGGCGTGGAGACCGGCGGCGGCGTGGAGACCGGCGGCGGCGTGGAGACCGGCGGCGGCGTGGAGACCGGCGGCGGCGTGGAGACCGGCGGCGTGGAGACCGGCGAAGGCTTCGGAGGAGCAGGTGGGTCTGCGTGATGTCAGCACACTTCAGATAAAACTCTGATCGACTGACCCAGCGTCAGTAGGGCTGCACAATTAATCACAGTTTTACCGAAATCACAATATGGACTAAATATAATATCCAAATCTCAGACCGTTCTGAATGAAGTATTGTGGATCCGATCCTACAGACTACAGAAGACATCTTTGTTCCTCACAGAAATGTTAGCAGACATTAATAATAATAATCTGAGTCTGTCAGCAGCAAAACAGAACTTTAGTGAAGGTAAACACAAGCTGGACGATTACTATTACTCAGACACAGAGACACTCAGACACTCAGACACAGAGACACAGAGACACAGAGACACAGAGACACTCAGACACAGAGACACAGAGACACTCAGACACTCAGACACAGAGACACAGAGACACTCAGACACTCAGACACAGAGACACAGAGACACAGAGACACAGAGACACTCAGACACAGAGACACAGAGACACTCAGACACTCAGACACAGAGACACTCAGACACAGAGACACAGAGACACTCAGACACAGAGACACAGAGACACAGAGACACAGAGACACTCAGACACAGAGACACAGAGACACAGAGACACAGAGACACAGAGACACAGAGACACTCAGACACAGAGACACAGAGACACTCAGACACTCAGACACTCAGACACAGAGACACTCAGACACAGAGACACAGAGACACTCAGACACAGAGACACAGAGACACAGAGACACAGAGACACTCAGACACAGAGACACAGAGACACTCAGACACAGAGACACAGAGACACAGAGACACAGAGACACTCAGACACAGAGACACAGAGACACAGAGACACAGAGACACAGAGACACTCAGACACTCAGACACAGAGACACTCAGACACAGAGACACAGAGACACTCAGACACTCAGACACTCAGACACAGAGACACTCAGACACAGAGACACTCAGACACTCAGACACAGAGACACAGAGACACTCAGACACTCAGACACTCAGACACAGAGACACTCAGACACAGAGACACTCAGACACTCAGACACAGAGACACTCAGACACAGAGACACAGGGTTGTTAGTTACCCTTTAAGCTCCTGTCCATCCATCCAGTATTTATTTATTAAGCACAATTAAATTCTCAATAGATCAGAGCTACGCGTCAATAATTTGAACATTTCTGCTCACGAGTTACGACCTTCCCTCTCCAGACGAGTGCGTCAGCCGGGATTTGCGTCATTTCCCGAGGCGGGCCGGCGTTGTCAGAGCGCCGTAGATCAGAGGGAGGAATTGATTAGGCAGCAGCGCAGACGCTGAGTCACACCTCTGCAGCTCGCAGCCAATTAAAGCGATGACCTGTTGACGTTTAATCCTGAAGTCTCCTGCCCACGCACAGCCGGAGAGAGAGAATACCACCAGTTCATCTGATCTCTCTCTCCGTCTGAGGTAGAGGAGGAGGGGAGGTAGAGGAGGAGAGGTGGAGGAGGAGAGGTAGAGGAGGAGAGGTAGAGGAGGAAGGGAGGGAGAGGAGGGGAGGTAGAGGAGCAGGGGAGGTAGAGGAGGAGAGGTGGAGGAGGAGAGGTAGAGGAGGAAGGGAGGGAGAGGAGGGGAGGTAGAGGAGCAGGGGAGGTAGAGGAGCAGGGGAGGTAGAGGAGGAGAGGTAGAGGAGGAGGGGAGGTAGAGGAGGAGAGGTAGAGGAGGAGGAGAGGTAGAGGAGCAGGGGAGGTAGAGGAGGAGAGGTAGAGGAGGAGGGGAGGTAGAGGAGGAGAGGTAGAGGAGGAGGAGGTAGAGGAGGAGGGGAGGTAGAGGAGGAGAGGTAGAGGAGGAGGGGAGGTAGAGGAGGAGAGGTAGAGGAGGAGGAGGTAGAGGAGGAGGGGAGGTAGAGGAGGAGAGGTAGAGGAGGAGGGGAGGTAGAGTAGGGGAGGTAGAGGAGGAGGAGGTAGAGGAGGTTATTAAAGGAGAGAACTTCACAGGAAAAGTTCAGGGGATAAATAAACATTTTACTGTTTGAACCTTTTATAAACTTTAATTATGTTTTTATTGATGATTTCATGATGACACTCCTCATATGTTGTAAAAACTCAAATAAGGAGTTCAACAAAGTAAATCAGGAACTTAAAGGTCCAATATGTAATATATATACATTTGTTTTGTATTAGTTTATTTGTCAGTATTACATATATAACTATCACAGTCAAAGCCATGATAATATGTGTAGATGTATGCATATACATCTACACATATTACACATGAAAGGTTTCTAGCCAATAGCTAATGTCCCTGGTCAGGCCTTTCTAAAACAAATAATCCAAATATATATTTTTAAAAAACTACATATTGTGAGTTACATAATCATGCAGCAGATACATTGCATACTAATATATTACATCAACATTTCACAGATTCATGACCACTACTGTAATAAATCCAAAAATGACCCCAATGGTCTGGCAAAGCGAGACTAGTGGTATTATTTACCAGATAGACCTCATTTTTGTAAGGTAAACAAAAGAAATAACAACATGAGATCGTCCAGCTGGAACATTTTTAAAGTGGTTTGACTTTGACGCAACGTGACCAATTACAGCCGAGACGGAGGTTTGTCAGGGATTTCGTGATTAGTTTAACAAAATAAAGGAGAGTTTCTTTCGTTGGTTAGTGTGTAATGACTTCATTCTTTGAGGCTTCATGTGAAGTGACTCTCGTGTTTCTCTCCAGATGTTCTGTCAGCGGTCAACGACTCGGCGAGCCAGCAGCTCTCCAACTCGTCCTTCCTGTCAGCAGGTAAAAAGAAAAACTCGTTTGTGGTCGAGTTCACTTTGTGAAACTTTCTGTTGCCACTCATCACATCACCGCGTCTCAAGAGAGACTCGGGGCTCTATTTCAACGATCTGAGGTCACGGCGTGAAGCGCCTGGCGCAGCTGCGTTTAGGGCGTGTCCAAATCCACTTCTGCTAAAAATATGAGTTTGGGTTGATGGTTGGCAGATAAAATGTAAGCAGTCTCCTCTAGCTGTAGATAGGTGGGGTCTCCTCTAGCTGTAGATAGGTGGGGTCTCCTCTAGCTGTAGATAGGTGGGGTCTCCTCTAGCTGTAGATAGGTGGGGTCTCCTCTAGCTGTAGATAGGTGGGGTCTCCTCTAGCTGTAGATAGGTGGGGTCTCCTCTAGCTGTAGATAGGTGGGGTCTCCTCTAGCTGTAGATAGGTGGGGTCTCCTCTAGCTGTAGATAGGTGGGTCTCCTCTAGCTGTAGATAGGTGGGGTCTCCTCTAGCTGTAGATAGGTGGGGTCTCCTCTAGCTGTAGATAGGTGGGGTCTCCTCTAGCTGTAGATAGGTGGGGTCTCCTCTAGCTGTAGATAGGTGGGGTCTCCTCTAGCTGTAGATAGGTGGGGTCTCCTCTAGCTGTAGATAGGTGGGGTCTCCTCTAGCTGTAGATAGGTGGGGTCTCCTCTAGATGTAGATAGGTGGGGTCTCCTCTAGCTGTAGATAGGTGGGGTCTCCTCTAGCTGTAGGTAGGTGGGTCTCCTCTAGCTGTAGATAGGTGGGGTCTCCTCTAGCTGTAGATAGGTGGGTCTCCTCTAGCTGTAGATAGGTGGGGTCTCCTCTAGCTGTAGATAGGTGGGGTCTCCTCTAGCTGTAGATAGGTGGGGTCTCCTCTAGCTGTAGATAGGTGGGTCTCCTCTAGCTGTAGATAGGTGGGGTCTCCTCTAGCTGTAGATAGGTGGGGTCTCCTCTAGCTGTAGATAGGTGGGGTCTCCTCTAGCTGTAGATAGGTGGGGTCTCCTCTAGCTGTAGATAGGTGGGGTCTCCTCTAGCTGTAGATAGGTGGGGTCTCCTCTAGCTGTAGATAGGTGGGGTCTCCTCTAGCTGTAGATAGGTGGGGTCTCCTCTAGATGTAGATAGGTGGGGTCTCCTCTAGCTGTAGATAGGTGGGGTCTCCTCTAGCTGTAGGTAGGTGGGTCTCCTCTAGCTGTAGATAGGTGGGGTCTCCTCTAGCTGTAGATAGGTGGGGTCTCCTCTAGCTGTAGATAGGTGGGGTCTCCTCTAGCTGTAGATAGGTGGGGTCTCCTCTAGCTGTAGATAGGTGGGGTCTCCTCTAGCTGTAGATAGGTGGGGTCTCCCCTAGCTGTAGATAGGTGGGGTCTCCCCTAGCTGTAGATAGGTGGGGTCTCCTCTAGCTGTAGATAGGTGGGGTCTCCTCTAGCTGTAGATAGGTGGGGTCTCCTCTAGCTGTAGAGGTTGTTAGCTTAGCTTAGCATAGTGAATGGAATCCTTTGTTGCCGTTAGCATGTCGTGAGTAAAAGTGAGCCAACAACAACAAAACAACCTGATAATTACTTCTTGTGGCCTGTGTATTCACAACAAGTACAAATAGCAACGCAAAATAAGACCAGACGATTTCCTAGGCAGATATTGATTTGGGACTATATTGGGTGGAAGTAGCCGACAGCCGAAGCTCTGCTACTTGGCGCTACTTGGTCTGTAAAATGTCAGAAAATGGTGAAAAATGTGGATCGTTTGGATCCCCTAAGCCCAAGATGACGTCCTTACGTGTCTTGTTTTGTCCACAATTCAAAAGATATTGAGTGTCCCAGAGGAGAGAATAAACTAGAACATATTCACATTTAACAAGCAGACAGCAGAGAAGGTTTTCGGGGCATTTCTGCCTTTATTAGATAGGAAAGCTGAGAGAGAGGGGGGGGGGGGGACATGCAGGAAAACCGTCACAGGACCCTGGACCTTCTGCGTCTGAGGAATAAACCTCTACACATGTGCGCCCGCTCTACCGACGGAGCTAACCGGCCACATCAGAGAAGTGATTCACCAACTCGGAGTCAAACCAGTTGGCGATTAGCGTATTAGTTGACAACTTATGGATAAATCTTTGCAGCTCTAGTGAAAAATAGACTTTCCTCTTTATTCCTGAAGATTTTATTGGATATGAACAGATGGATACATACGGGGAAGTTCATACTTCAATATTTAAACAGTTCAGAAAACTTAAAACAAATAGTTGTGTTAATGTTAGTGATTAAGTGGAGAAGTTTCACGCTGATTTGTTAGTTTTCACTACATGTTCACCTCCAGCTCTGGAAGACTAGCTCCATCAAAAGTACAAATCAGCTTCTCCCAGTCACAACGTGTGGCTGACGGACCGGCGTCCTGCCCCCCCGCTGTGACTCACGCGGCTCAGTGGCCAGCGTGCGTTTGCTGTGACTCGGTCTGAGCTGTTATTGTGTCTGGCCTGCAGAGATGGAGCCGCTAATGACCAGCGGCGTGGGTAACAGGAGCGATGCCGCAGGGATCAACGGCGACCTCGTCACCCCACCGCCAGGCTCGCCTCTCCTGCTGACGCCCGCAGGTACGCTCTCTAATAGTCCCGCAGGTCACCGTGGCAACAACGGAGACGAGAGGAGGGCAACAGCAAGAGTTAAAGATAGAAAGGTTCTTCTACACACTCACTCAATTTTATTTGTAAGGGACAATGTGCAATTAAAACATAAATGTAACCATTTGATGCACCAGAGTTAGCATTATGCTAATTTACATCTGTAGTCACACAGGAAGCACAAATACAAGAAAATCAAACATCGCTCAATAAGTAAAAACAAGTAACAAATAGCAGTATCTTACATTGCATATCACACACACACACACACACACACACACACACACACACACACACACCACATGATCAAGGGGTGCAGCGATATGCACAGCACACACACACACACACATGTTTGTTTCTCTATCTCTGTGGGGACCCATCATTGACATAATGCATTCCCTAACCCTTACCCTAACCTTAACCATCACAACTAAATGCCTAACCAAGTGTCAAGTCAACCAAGTCAAGCGTTTTAACCCAAACCTAACCATAACCTCATTCTAACCCTAACCCTAAAACCAAGTCTTAACCCTCAAACAGCCCTTTAACCTTGTGGGGTCCAGCATTTTGGACCCCACAAGGCTGTGCAGACCCCACAAGTATACTGGATTCTCCGGTTTTTGGACCCCACCAATATAGTAAAACAAGCGCACACACACACACACACGCACACACACACACACACACACACACACACACACCCTATCAGCCCCATTGTAGAGGAGAGTGAGACTGAAGTTGTGTGCATGTCACCTCTCTCTCTGTTTTGCCACCCAACCAATGTTGTTGATGCTGAGGTCATGTGTGGAGCTCCTGGAGACACTCGGAGCAAAGTTACTGTGTTTTCAGTGTTTGTAGTGTGTTGAAAAACAGATATTTTGAGGCTAGCATAAAAGTGCCCCCCCCCCCCCCTAGCTCTCCCATTCAAAAGACCATTTGACCCAAAAACAAGAATACGGTCAATCTTAAAAGTGGAGCTTTTGTCCTAAATATGCTTTTAAACTAAAGTTTGACTCACGTACATTCACCAAAATACCCCAGGATGCATTTTGGCGAGAGTGACGCTTTAAAGCCATCTGTGTTGCAGAGGAGTTCCATCCTCTCGTTTCCATCTGTACCTTCTTTTCTAAGATCCTCCATGAAGTACTTCTCTGGCAAACTTGTGTTTTTCCAATCTGCTCATAATTACATTTGGCTGCAGCTCAGCCACCCTTCAGCTTCCCAAAGTACCCAAAATAATTTCCTCCTGCTGCCTGATGACTCACTTGGCTCAGACGCTTCCTGTCGCTGTCCTACGTGTCGCCGCTTTTGCAGATTTGAATGGGGGTGTGACGGAGGAAGCGCCGGAGCAGGAAGACATAAATAAGGATCAGACGACCCACAATCCACCAGCAGTCGCTCGCGGTGAGCCAATGACACGTTCTGTCTCCATCAGGATTGATAACGGCAATAGAAGAACAGATGGTGATGTGATTGTTTTACGTGGATGACGTGATGGTGTTGATGAGTCCTGCGAGCAGTGATTCAACCGATGTCCAATTCATCAAAACATTTCTAAATGTTGCCTGTCTGGTCGCTATGAACCGCCACACAGGAAGTGATGCACTTGCTCTCGGCTTTATTTGGAATCGTGACGTAGTCCCGTAGTGCTATATATATATATATATATATATATATATATATATATATATATATATATATATATATATATATATATATATATATATATATTTTTTTTTTTTTGAACATTATATTTATTGGGTTTTTTTTTTTTTTTTCCTTCAAAAAACAAAGAGCAATACAAAATACAGATTACAAACCCTATATCACATCCCAAACCTCCCTCCCACAGTGCCACTAATAAACCATAAACAGATTAAACAAGAAAAAAAGGCAAGTCATACAAAATTTAGGTATTTTGTCCTGTTGTTGTTAAACCCATATATGAAAGGAAACTTCCCCAGTATTTTACAAACAGATCATGACGTTTCTTCAAACAAAATGACACTTTTTCAAGAGGTACATAGGATGATACTTCTGTAGTCCACATAGAAGTAGTAGGTGGTTTAGAGTCCTTCCATATATATATATATATATCAGGACATAGACATAAACCAGATGTAATTGGTGTTTTGAAAAGATATTTATTTAGAATAAGGCAAACAGAACTCACAACAGAAACATGGGCCAGTGTTGCCAAGTTAGCGACTTTGACGCTAGATTTAGCGACTTTTCAGACCGCCTTAGTGACTTTTTTTCAGAAAAGCGACTAGCGACAAATCTGGCGACTTTCTGTAGAAAAGTCGCCAGTATTGTCCAGCGAGCACGCGAAGGTATTTCTGTCCCGTGGCCGCCAAAACAGTCTGTTGTTCTGTGACTGCAGAGCAGAGGAGCAGCCCCTCCCCTCCCTGCTGTCTCCTCATGCACAGCAGCACTGCACAGGCAGGTAGAAAGGGGGGAGG
Source organism: Gymnocephalus cernua (assembly GCA_023631565.1). Taxonomy (NCBI): domain Eukaryota; kingdom Metazoa; phylum Chordata; class Actinopteri; order Perciformes; family Percidae; genus Gymnocephalus; species Gymnocephalus cernua. The sequence continues at coordinate 37,058,592 of CM042436.1, read as the reverse complement.
GGCCGGTGCAGGTAGGAGAGACAGCGGGACGCAACGGGAGAAAGACGCCACTGAGCTGGCCTGGTCCTGGGCGAGCCCGCCTTCTCTGAGACTTATTTATTGTTTATAGTTTATTGTTAAAATGATCTCCATTAGCCGTCACCAGAGTGGGACGAGCTAGTCTTCCTTCCTATCGATCTCTTTCCCTCCCTTTGTAGAATTTCTTTTTTTACTTCAAAGATCGGCTACCTAAGTAATGAAGGTAAAATACATTCCTGTATTGAATTTGTGATTATTTGGCTACTTATTATTTTATCTACTTTGTTGACACAACCACTAAGCTTTATACAAATGATTGCGTAATGACGTCACAAATATGCACATTAGCGTATGACGTCATCTAGCGACTTTTTGAGCTGGTGCTAGCGACTTTCATTGGAAAAGAGTTGGCAACACTGCCGGGGCCAGTGGGCGCTGTGGCCGGGCCCTGGATCCAGCTTTTGTGTTTTTTTTATCATTACTTTATTACGGGAGCCTAATTGGGTGAGGAGAAAGCTCTGGCTCACCAGCTTATGACGAGAGTGAGAGGTAACCATGGTTACATCGTGTCTTCTCCCGTAGCTCTGGGTGCATGTCCTGCACTGACTAGAGTGAGAGGTAACCATGGTTACATCGTGTGTGCAGCGCTGTGGTCGGCATGCAGACCGTGGTGAAGGACCGTATTCATCAGGTGATGGAGACCAGAAAGTCTCCTGTATGGTTCCAGGGCTCTGATCATGTTGCTGTTACTTTTCTACTCCCTCAGGCCTTCGGGCCAGTACTTCTGGCCTTCGGGCCAGTACTTTTCTACTTCCTCTGGCCTTCGGGCCAGTACTTTTCTACTTCCTCTGGCCTTTGGGCCAGTACTTTTCTACTTCCTCAGGCCTTCGGGCCAGTACTTTTCTACTTCCTCTGGCCTTCGGGCCAGTACTTTTCTACTTCCTCTGGCCTTCGGGCCAGTACTTTTCTACTTCCTCTGGCCTTCGGGCCAGTACTTTTCTACTTCCTCTGGCCTTTGGGCCAGTACTTTTCTACTTCCTCTGGCCTTCGGGCCAGTACTTTTCTACTTCCTCTGGCCTTCGGGCCAGTACTTTTCTACTTCCTCTGGCCTTCGGGCCAGTACTTTTCTACTTCCTCTGGCCTTCGGGCCAGTACTTTTCTACTTCCTCTGGCCTTTGGGCCAGTACTTTTCTCCTTCCTCTGGCCTTCGGGCCAGTACTTTTCTACTTCCTCAGGCCTTCGGGCCAGTACTTTTCTACTTCCTCTGGCCTTCGGGCCAGTACTTTTCTACTTCCTCTGGCCTTTGGGCCAGTACTTTTCTACTTCCTCAGGCCTTCGGGCCAGTACTTTTCTACTTCCTCTGGCCTTCGGGCCAGTACTTTTCTACTTCCTCTGGCCTTCGGGCCAGTACTTTTCTACTTCCTCTGGCCTTCGGGCCAGTACTTTTCTACTTCCTCTGGCCTTTGGGCCAGTACTTTTCTACTTCCTCTGGCCTTCGGGCCAGTACTTTTCTACTTCCTCTGGCCTTCGGGCCAGTACTTTTCTACTTCCTCT
>CM042436.1:37027020-37052020 GCA_023631565.1 Gymnocephalus cernua | reverse complement strand
ATAAAAAGTCATAGTATTGTATGTCGAAAAAAACGTCAAATAGTCATAGTATAGTATGCTGAAAATTCATAAAAAGTCATAGTATAGTATGTCGAAAAAAACGTCAAAAAGTCATATAGTAGGTCGAAATGTCATAAAAAGTCATAGTATTGTATGTGGAAAAAAATGTCAAAAAGTCATAGTATAGTATGTCGAAAAATTTCATAAAAAGTCATAGTATAGTATTTTGAAAAGTCATAAAACGTGATATTATAATATGTCGAAATGTCATAAAAAGTCATAGTATAGTATGTCGAAAAGTCATAGTATAGTATTTTGAAAAGTCATAAAACGTGATAGTATAGTATGTCGAAAAATTTTATAAAAAGTCATAGTATAGTATTTAAAAAAATCATAAAAAGTCATAGTATTGTATGTCGAAAAAAACGTCAAAAAGTCATAGTATACTGTGTTGAAAAAGTCATAAAAAGTCATAGTATAGTATTTTGAAAAGTCATAAAACGTGATAGTATAGTATGTCGAAAAGTCATAAAAAGTCATAGTATAGTATTTAAAAAAATCATAAAAAGTCATAGTATTGTATGTCGAAAAAAACATCAAAAAGTCATAGTATACTGTGTTGAAAAAGTCATAAAAAGTCATAGTATAGTATTTTGAAAAGTCATAAAACGTGATAGTATAGTATGTCGAAAAGTCATAGTATAGTATTTAAAAAAATCATAAAAAGTCATAGTATTGTATGTCGAAAAAAACGTCAAATAGTCATAGTATAGTATGCTGAAAATTCATAAAAAGTCATAGTATAGTATGTCGAAAAAAACGTCAAAAAGTCATATAGTAGGTCGAAATGTCATAAAAAGTCATAGTATAGTATGTCGAAAAATTTCATAAAAAGTCATAGTATACTGTGTTGAAAAAGTCATAAAAAGTCATAGTATAGTATTTTGAAAAGTCATAAAACGTGATATTATAATATGTCGAAATGTCATAAAAAGTCATAGTATAGTATGTCGAAAAGTCATAGTATAGTATTTTGAAAAGTCATAAAACGTGATAGTATAGTATGTCGAAAAATGTTATAAAAAGTCATAGTATAGTATTTAAAAAAATCATAAAAAGTCATAGTATTGTATGTCGAAAAAAACGTCAAAAAGTCATAGTATAGTATGTCGAAAGAAACGTCAAAAAGTCATAGTATACTGTGTTGAAAAAGTCATAAAAAGTCATAGTATAGTATTTTGAAAAGTCATAAAACGTGATAGTATAGTATGTCGAAATGTCATAAAAAGTCATAGTATAGTATGTCGAAAAGTCATAGTATAGTATTTTAAAAAATCATAAAAAGTCATAGTATAGTATGTCGAAAAAAACATCAAAAAGTCATAGTATAGTATGTCGAAAGAAACGTCAAAAAGTCATAGTATAGTATGTCGAAATGTCATAAAAAGTCATAGTATAGTAGGTAGAAATGTCATAAAAAGTCATAGTATAGTATTTTGAAAAGTCATAAAACGTGATAGTATAGTATGTCGAAAAGTCATAGTATAGTATTTAAAGAAATCATAAAAAGTCATAGTATTGTATGTCGAAAAAAACGTCAAAAAGTCATAGTATAATATGTCGAAAAAAATCATAAAACGTCATAGTATAGTATTTTGAAAAGTCATAAAACGTGATAGTATAGTATGTCGAAATGTCATAAAAAGTCATAGTATAGTATTTAAAAAAATCATAAAAAGTCATAGTATAGTATGTCGAAAAAAACGTCAAAAAGTCATATAGTAGGTCGAAATGTCATAAAAAGTCATAGTATTGTATGTGGAAAAAAATGTCAAAAAGTCATAGTATAGTATGTCGAAAAATTTCATAAAAAGTCATAGTATAGTATTTTGAAAAGTCATAAAACGTGATATTATAATATGTCGAAATGTCATAAAAAGTCATAGTATAGTATGTCGAAAAGTCATAGTATAGTATTTTGAAAAGTCATAAAACGTGATAGTATAGTATGTCGAAAAATTTTATAAAAAGTCATAGTATAGTATTTAAAAAAATCATAAAAAGTCATAGTATTGTATGTCGAAAAAAACGTCAAAAAGTCATAGTATACTGTGTTGAAAAAGTCATAAAAAGTCATAGTATAGTATTTTGAAAAGTCATAAAACGTGATAGTATAGTATGTCGAAAAGTCATAAAAAGTCATAGTATAGTATTTAAAAAAATCATAAAAAGTCATAGTATTGTATGTCGAAAAAAACATCAAAAAGTCATAGTATACTGTGTTGAAAAAGTCATAAAAAGTCATAGTATAGTATTTTGAAAAGTCATAAAACGTGATAGTATAGTATGTCGAAAAGTCATAGTATAGTATTTAAAAAAATCATAAAAAGTCATAGTATTGTATGTCGAAAAAAACGTCAAATAGTCATAGTATAGTATGCTGAAAATTCATAAAAAGTCATAGTATAGTATGTCGAAAAAAACGTCAAAAAGTCATATAGTAGGTCGAAATGTCATAAAAAGTCATAGTATAGTATGTCGAAAAATTTCATAAAAAGTCATAGTATACTGTGTTGAAAAAGTCATAAAAAGTCATAGTATAGTATTTTGAAAAGTCATAAAACGTGATATTATAATATGTCGAAATGTCATAAAAAGTCATAGTATAGTATGTCGAAAAGTCATAGTATAGTATTTTGAAAAGTCATAAAACGTGATAGTATAGTATGTCGAAAAATGTTATAAAAAGTCATAGTATAGTATTTAAAAAAATCATAAAAAGTCATAGTATTGTATGTCGAAAAAAACGTCAAAAAGTCATAGTATAGTATGTCGAAAGAAACGTCAAAAAGTCATAGTATACTGTGTTGAAAAAGTCATAAAAAGTCATAGTATAGTATTTTGAAAAGTCATAAAACGTGATAGTATAGTATGTCGAAATGTCATAAAAAGTCATAGTATAGTATGTCGAAAAGTCATAGTATAGTATTTTAAAAAATCATAAAAAGTCATAGTATAGTATGTCGAAAAAAACATCAAAAAGTCATAGTATAGTATGTCGAAAGAAACGTCAAAAAGTCATAGTATAGTATGTCGAAATGTCATAAAAAGTCATAGTATAGTAGGTAGAAATGTCATAAAAAGTCATAGTATAGTATTTTGAAAAGTCATAAAACGTGATAGTATAGTATGTCGAAAAGTCATAGTATAGTATTTAAAGAAATCATAAAAAGTCATAGTATTGTATGTCGAAAAAAACGTCAAAAAGTCATAGTATAATATGTCGAAAAAAATCATAAAACGTCATAGTATAGTATTTTGAAAAGTCATAAAACGTGATAGTATAGTATGTCGAAATGTCATAAAAAGTCATAGTATAGTATTTAAAAAAATCATAAAAAGTCATAGTATTGTATGTCGAAAAAAACATCAAAAAGTCATATAGTATGCTGAAAATTCATAAAAAGTCATAGTATAGTATGTCGAAATGTCATAAAAAGTCATAGTATAGTATTTTGAAAAGTCATAAAACGTGATAGTATAGTATGTCGAAAAGTCATAAAAAGTCATAGTATAGTATGTCGAAAAATGTCATAAAAAGTCATAGTATAGTATTTAAAAAAATCATAAAAAGTCATAGTATTGTATGTCGAAAAAAACATCAAAAAGTCATAGTATACTGTGTTGAAAAAGTCATAAAAAGTCATAGTATAGTATTTTGAAAAGTCATAAAACGTGATAGTATAGTATGTCGAAAAGTCATAGTATAGTATTTAAAAAAATCATAAAAAGTCATAGTATTGTATGTCGAAAAAAACGTCAAATAGTCATAGTATAGTATGCTGAAAATTCATAAAAAGTCATAGTATAGTATGTCGAAAAAAACGTCAAAAAGTCATATAGTAGGTCGAAATGTCATAAAAAGTCATAGTATTGTATGTGGAAAAAAATGTCAAAAAGTCATAGTATAGTATGTCGAAAAATTTCATAAAAAGTCATAGTATACTGTGTTGAAAAAGTCATAAAAGGTCATAGTATAGTATTTTGAAAAGTCATAAAACGTGATATTATAATATGTCGAAATGTCATAAAAAGTCATAGTATAGTATGTCGAAAAGTCATAGTATAGTATTTTGAAAAGTCATAAAACGTGATAGTATAGTATGTCGAAAAATTTTATAAAAAGTCATAGTATAGTATTTAAAAAAATCATAAAAAGTCATAGTATTGTATGTCGAAAAAAACGTCAAAAAGTCATAGTATACTGTGTTGAAAAAGTCATAAAAAGTCATAGTATAGTATTTTGAAAAGTCATAAAACGTGATAGTATAGTATGTCGAAATGTCATAAAAAGTCATAGTATAGTATGTCGAAAAGTCATAGTATAGCATTTTAAAAAATCATAAAAAGTCATAGTATAGTATGTCGAAATGTCATAAAAAGTCATAGTATAGTATGTCGAAAAGTCATAGTATAGTATTTAAAAAAATCATAAAAAGTCATAGTATTGTATGTCGAAAAAAACATCAAAAAGTCATAGTATAGTATGTCGAAATGTCATAAAAAGTCATAGTATAGTAGGTAGAAATGTCATAAAAAGTCATAGTATAGTATTTTGAAAAGTCATAAAACGTGATAGTATAGTATGTCGAAAAGTCATAGTATAGTATTTAAAGAAATCATAAAAAGTCATAGTATTGTATGTCGAAAAAAACGTCAAAAAGTCATAGTATAGTATGTCGAAAAAAATCATAAAACGTCATAGTATAGTATTTTGAAAAGTCATAAAACGTGATAGTATAGTATGTCGAAATGTCATAAAAAGTCATAGTATAGTATTTAAAAAAATCATAAAAAGTCATAGTATTGTATGTCGAAAAAAACATCAAAAAGTCATATAGTATGCTGAAAATTCATAAAAAGTCATAGTATAGTATGTCGAAATGTCATAAAAAGTCATAGTATAGTATTTTGAAAAATCATAAAACGTGATAGTATAGTATGTCGAAAAATTTTATAAAAAGTCATAGTATAGTATGTCAAAAAGTCATAGTATAGTATTTTGAAAAATCATAAAAAGTCATAGTATAGTATGTCGAAAAATGTCATAAAAAGTCAAAGTATAGTATGTCGAAAAATGTCATAAAAAGTCATAGTATGCTGAAAATTTCATAAAAAGTCATAGTATAGGATGTCGAAATGTCATAAAAAGTCATAGTATAGTATCTTATAAAAAGTCATAGTATTTTGAAAAGTCCTCAACAATTCATACAATATTATTTCGTAAAAAGTCCTAGTACCTATGTTATAAAACTGCATAGTACATTATGATCTGGTTATGCTGCCCTCACTCTGCAACATCCACAGGCTCAGAAATGGCTACCAGGGTGACAAGAAGCTCACGAGCAGAAAGCACCCCAGAGGAGACGGCTGGCGTCTCACCAACGACTCCCGATTCATGGGAGGAAGACTTGAGTCTGCACACACCTGCTGCCCTTCCTCCCAGCCGGCTGAGCCCAGGTGAGGCAGCAGCACCTCACTACCAGTACACTCTCTGGAAACGCATTCACACGGCGTTCACACGGCATTCACACGGCGTTCACACGGCATTCACACAGCATTCACACAGCATTCACACAGCATTCACACAGCATTCACACAGCATTCACACAACATTCATACAACATTCACACAGCATTCACACAACATTCACACAACATTCATACAGCATTCACACAACATTCACACAACATTCACACAGCATTCACACAGCATTCACACAGCATTCACACAGCATTCACACAACATTCATACAGCATTCACACAACATTCACACAGCATTCACACAACATTCACACAGCATTCACACAACATTCATACAGCATTCACACAGCATTCACACAGCATTCACACAACATTCACACAACATTCACACAACATTCACACAGCATTCACACAGCATTCACACAGCATTCACACAGCATTCACACAGCATTCACACAACATTCATACAGCATTCACACAACATTCACACAGCATTCACACAACATTCACACAACATTCATACAGCATTCACACAACATTCACACAACATTCACACAGCATTCACACAGCATTCACACAGCATTCACACAACATTCACACAACATTCATACAGCATTCACACAACATTCACACAACATTCACACAGCATTCACACAGCATTCACACAGCATTCACACAGCATTCACACAACATTCACACAGCATTCACACAACATTCACACAACATTCATACAGCATTCACACAACATTCACACAACATTCACACAGCATTCACACAGCATTCACACAGCATTCACACAACATTCACACAACATTCATACAGCATTCACACAACATTCACACAACATTCACACAGCATTCACACAGCATTCACACAGCATTCACACAACATTCATACAGCATTCACACAACATTCATACAGCATTCACACAGCATTCACACAACATTCACACAGCATTCACACAGCATTCACACAGCATTCACACAACATTCACACAACATTCACACAGCATTCACACAGCATTCACACAGCATTCACACAACATTCATACAGCATTCACACAGCATTCACACAGCATTCACACAACATTCACACAACATTCATACAGCATTCACACAGCATTCACACAGCATTCACACAACATTCACACAGCATTCATACAGCATTCATACAGCATTCACCTGCAGCAGGCGCTTCACGCCGTGACCTCAGATGGTTAAAATAGAGCCCACTATGTTTAGGAATTATTTCTTTAAACCAGTACAGCTACACCAAAAACAAGTACATTTGTCTGAAACCTATTAATATCACGAGTCATAGGTTTGTTTTAGACAACATGCTCGAGAAGAGATGGGACTGGAACCAGCAACCCACAACATGTGTGTTCTCTATCGCCGTATCCACTCTGCCAGGAACATTCAGCAGAAATAAAATAAGAATTCATACATATCAGCATCCACTACTGTTCTGTTAACAATGACTCTGCACCGCTGCAGGACGGGCAACTCACCAACCCACAACAGCGGCGTCTTCAACGAGAAGCGTCTCTCAGACGTCACAGGAAGGCAGCCGAGTCCCCTCCGTCAGACCCAGATCAGAGATCACCGCCTCCGGCCGACCCACGCCGGCCGCCTCGCACTCGGCGCCCGAGGCTGAATCTGAAGAGGAGCGGCGGGGAAAGACAGAAGGAGCAGAGGAAGCTCCGTGTGTGGAGGAAGAGAAGGCAGACAGCTCGCTGGAGAAAGACACAGACGGTACAGTTGGGTCACACCGAGTACATTTACATGCAAAATACAGTAATGGTTGAAGGCCGACGGCTCCTCCGACTGACGACGGCACGGAACACACCGACCAGACTCGAGTCACCGACCTCGCCAGACTGTCAGACGGCTGGTAATCTGGTTGGTGGGTCGGCGCCTTTAGAGCATAAACCACTGCATCTTTCCTACCTTCTCTTTTCTTCTGCTTCCCCATCAGGTTAAATTACATCTAAATCAAATGAATAAATTAGGCATATTCCTCTCATGGGTTCAATAAAGTGAATTCTATTTAATAGGGGTACAGAAGTAACATGAAATAACCAATGCCCTGTAATGACAGCCTGAAGAAAACACCAGCCCATAATGGACATTAACCATGAATGCACATATTCCCAATGTCGGGGAGTAAAGTGGATCATTAGAGCAGAAACATCCACAGAGGAGCTAATGGATCGGATGTGTTCCTCCTTTGCTTTAGGCTGAGTCGTTTTTATAGGTGACACGTGGCTTGTGGCACTACAGTCTTTCCCTCACAGCCAATAATGTAAAGTATACTTTATTAGTCCTGCAAGGGTTGTTATTACACACAGGCCTGAACTACACACACATGCTCAGCACCTCTACATGCACTGATGGAGGGATGTCAGAGTGGGGGGGCTGCCTGTGGACAGGCGCCCCGATCAGTTGGGGGTTCGGTGCCTTGCTCAAGAGCACCCTGGCACCTTCCAGCTACCAGTCCACCACCATACTTTGGTCCGTATGGGGACTTGAACCAGCGACCCTATACATGGGCGCCTGCTCTACCAACTGAGCTATCCTTTTAAATATTGTTGTGTTTATATATATATATATATATATATATATATATATATATATATATATATATATATATATAAATATTTTCTACTTTTGCTCTTTGCTTGATGTTTTGTGTAAAGCACTTTGAGTTGCCTTGTGCTGAAAATGTGCTAAATAAATAAAATTGCCTTTCCTTTCTTGTCCGGGCGCCCCAGAGTTGCACACTTTAGAGAGGTGTGCAAACAGGGATCAAAAAGATCCATGATGATGATCCATTCATCCAGAACATAACCGACAGATTAATCAACAATGAAATAACCGTCAGTTGCAGATAAGTTCCTAAATGTGTGGTCTGTCTGTCTGCAGACTGGGCCGTGGCTCAGAAGAGGACGGTGCCGTTCTTCGCCTGGTCGCTGCTGGAGTCTGTCGGGTTGACCGACCTCCAGCTACAGCCGGACAGCAAAGGTACGACATCACAGCACTTTATCGATTATTGTAACAGTTCCTTCACAGGTCTCTGTAAAAACATCAATCAGACTTCAACTGCCCGAGTCCTCTACCCTGGTCTCCCCCAGACCTTCAACCAATCAGAGCAACGATCCGGGTGACGTAGCGCTTCGGTGGCCACCATGTTGAATGTAAACAAGAAGCTGCTCGCCGTCGCTGCGCTATCGTCATTGTGTAAAGCCGCCTCAACGGCTGTGATTGGTGTAGAGCCGCCTCAACGGTTGTGATTGGTGTAGAGCCTCCTCAACGGTTGTGATTGGTGTAGAGCCGTCTCAACGGTTGTGATTGGTGTAGAGCCTCCTCAACGGTTGTGATTGGTGTAGAGCCGTCTCAACGGTTGTGATTGGTGTAGAGCCTCCTCAACGGTTGTGATTGGTGTAGAGCCGTCTCAACGGTTGTGATTGGTGTAGAGCCGTCTCAACGGTTGTGATTGGTGTAGAGCCGTCTCAACGGTTGTGATTGGTGTAGAGCCTCCTCAACGGTTGTGATTGGTGTAGAGCCGTCTCAACGGTTGTGATTGGTGTAGAGCCGTCTCAACGGTTGTGATTGGTGTAGAGCCGCCTCAACGGTTGTGATTGGTGTAGAGCCTCCTCAACGGCTGTGATTGGTGTAGAGCCGCCTCAACGGTTGTGATTGGTGTAGAGCCGTCTCAACGGTTGTGATTGGTGTAGAGCCTCCTCAACGGTTGTGATTGGTGTAGAGCCTCCTCGACGGTTGTGATTGGTGTAGAGCCTCCTCAACGGTTGTGATTGGTGTAGAGCCTCCTCAACGGCTGTGATTGGTGTAGAGCCGCCTCAACGGTTGTGATTGGTGTAGAGCCGTCTCAACGGTTGTGATTGGTGTAGAGCCTCCTCAACGGTTGTGATTGGTGTAGAGCCTCCTCGACGGTTGTGATTGGTGTAGAGCCTCCTCAACGGTTGTGATTGGTGTAGAGCCTCCTCAACGGTTGTGATTGGTGTAGAGCCTCCTCGACGGTTGTGATTGGTGTAGAGCCTCCTCAACGGCTGTGATTGGTGTAGAGCCGCCTCAACGGTTGTGATTGGTGTAGAGCCTCCTCAACGGTTGTGATTGGTGTAGAGCCTCCTCAACGGTTGTGATTGGTGTAGAGCCGCCTCAACGGTTGTGATTGGTGTAAAGCCTCCTCAACGGTTGTGATTGGTGTAGAGCCTCCTCAACGGTTGTGATTGGTGTAGAGCCTCCTCGACGGTTGTGATTGGTGTAGAGCCTCCTCAACGGTTGTGATTGGTGTAGAGCCTCCTCAACGGTTGTGATTGGTGTAGAGCCTCCTCAACGGTTGTGATTGGTGTAGAGCCTCCTCAACGGCTGTGATTGGTGTAGAGCCGCCTCAACGGTTGTGATTGGTGTAGAGCCTCCTCAACGGTTGTGATTGGTGCCTCGATTTGGAGAAATAGGAAATGGGGTCTTGGCCAGACGAACTTGCAGAGCAAATACCAAATTCTCCGGAAGTTCATCAGCGTTTTTTTCCCGGCTACTTCTACGCTTCTGAAGCTTTTTAAATCTACAGGATTTTTTCATGATTGTTGAAGTTTTATTTGCCATGTACATGTATGTGTATGTGACGCACTTTAAATTGCATTTGTGTCTAAAATGTCGCTTTAACTTGAGATTTGCAGCCCTGTAATTAAAGCATCTTAACTGCATGTTTACAACCTTCCCTTTGTTGAGTAGTTTGAATGCATTCACCGTACGTACCCGTTTCCTCCTGCCGTCTCCCCAGAATGCAGCCGCTCCTTCACCGTGTTCGGCAGCGACGGGCGAGCCAGGCGCGAGATGGCGGCTCTGGGGGAGATGCTGCACTGCGTGACGGGACGGTGCCCACATGAGTACGAGATGTACGGCTGCTACTGCGGACAGGAGGGGGGGGGGCAGCCTCAGGACCAGCTGGACAGGTCAGCAGAGATCACATTTTATTACATTTTATTACGGTATCTTAATGATTCCTGCCTTCAGTCTCCGGGGGAGCTGGTCAAAATCGGCACGGCTTTCTACGTCAGTAGCCGAGACCAGGTGGCTAACCGTAGCGTGCTAGCGCTATCCGTCCCCTTCCTGTGTCTCTGTGTCGGCATTCTAACCTCCGGCTGATTTGTGAGGACTCTGGTTAACTGCTCCTCAGATCTCTGCAGGGTAAATCCAGACAGCTAGCTAGACTATCTGTCCAATCGGAGTTTTCTGTTGCACGACTAAAACTACTTCTGAACGTACACATGTTCCACCAAAACAAGTTCCTTCCTGAGACTATTTAGCAGAGGCACCGTGGCTCCGTCCGGAGCTTAGCGCCGCCCAAGATTGTAATAAAATAATAATCAGAAGTGAAGTGATGAGTCCATTTGTCACAAAAGAGGAGTGACATGATTGAAGATTAATTTGATACTTTATTCAAGATTGAACAAACGAGGCAGCCATGAGTACACGATGTGTGTGTCCCACATGTCTACTTAACATGAAACAGTTCTTTATACATGTTGGTTTGTGCCGACATAGTGAAACTATTTCTTCAGCTCACACCAAATAGCCTCCACACCTCGTACGGTCGAGACTCGCAACAGCTTCGCACATCTCAGGCTCCAGTTTCTCGTGCCAGCAGGTCGTCAACAACATGCATCTGGAAACCCTGGATGCTGAAATGTCAACCTATCAAAGATGATTGTGATTGGTTGAAAGAAATGTCAATAAACCAGAGCACGTTATTCTCCCATCCAGGAACGCTGTGTGGACTAGCCAGACCTTCCTCCACAGCTCTGTGGAGGAGGGTCTAGCTATGCGAGACTACTTTTCTATTAAGCTGATTTGAAGCTGATAAAATGTACCTAAACAGCGTTGGACGTTCTTCATCCTCTTCATCAGGTGTTGCTTCTTCCATCACTGCTGCCTGAAGCAGATCGGCGCCATGGGCTGCCGGGCGGCGAGGAAGCTCAACGCTCACGTCTCCTGCGACAACGGGAAACCTCGATGTGAGTACGGCTGCAGCACAGGACAACAACACAAGCTGCTTTTCCTGAATCTGACATCAAATCTGTGTTGGGGGGGGGGGGGGGTCTCACGTTAGCGTCCCGACAGGAGGATCTACCTGCATCTACCACCTCCATTATGTCATGTTTGGAGTTGATTCTTAGCAAAAACCTCTTTGATCTTTCACCAACATGTGCTCGTTCATGTGCAGGGTTGGGTACTGGTTGGGTTAGGGTTAGTATGGTTGGGTACTGGTTGGGTTAGGGTTAGTATGGTTGGGTACTGGTTGGGTTAGGGTTAGTATGGTTGGGTACTGGTTGGGTTAGGGTTAGTATGGTTGGGTACTGGTTGGGTTAGGGTTAGTATGGTTGGGTACTGGTTGGGTTAGGGTTAGGGTTAGTATGGTTGGGTACTGGTTGGGTTAGGGTTAGTATGGTTGGGTACTGGTTGGGTTAGGGTTAGTATGGTTGGGTACTGGTTGGGTTAGGGTTAGTATGGTTGGGTACTGGTTGGGTTAGGGTTAGTATGGTTGGGTACTGGTTGGGTTAGGGTTAGTATGGTTGGGTACTGGTTGGGTTAGGGTTAGTATGGTCGGGTACTGGTTGGGTTAGGGTTAGTAGGGTTGGGTACTGGTTGGGTTAGGGTTAGTATGGTTGGGTACTGGTTGGGTTAGGGTTAGTATGGTTGGGTACTGGTTGGGTTTTATCCCACACCAGGACCTACTCGGTACTTTTTAAACGGTTCTGGAACCGGTACTTAAGTAAACAAAACCGCACACACTTTGTCAAAAAACAATACCTTTTATTTACACGGCCAAACTGAACACAATATTAACTTAAATAAATAAAACAAATTAAATGAAAAGTTGCGCTGTTTAATGATGTAAAACACGTAAGATCAACATTTTGTTTCTTTAACAGACAGTATAGCCTCGTATAAAGGGTTAGGGTATACTAGGGTGACCATATTTATATATATATATATATATATATATATATATATATATATATATATATATATATATATATATATATATATGGTCACCCTACAGTATAGCCTCGTATGAAGAAGTGGTGGAACTTTGTTAAAACATTTTGCACACGTCACACGCTGTTGAATGGCAATGATGTTTGCTAGCCTACTTGATATACAAGATTTGTGGTTGGCATTAAATTACTAGACTTACCCGAAGAGGAACGGCTTCTGTTATCATCATCTGTGACGTCCACCACCACCAGGCGGGGCGACAATAGCTGCTGCTGTTAACGTGCTTGGCTCTGGCTCACGTCGGTTGTCAAACACGGTGCATTGTTCGGCTTTTAAGTTCACTCCGTGTCTGGTCAGATGTTTCATTAAATTCGAAGTGCACGATATTGCTTTCAGGCATGTCGCAGTTCGCATCCTTACTCGTGAAATGCAGCCGAACCTTGGAGCGTTTAGCGTCCGGCATCTTCATTAATCCTCTCGCTGTCAGTTCAACAAGTGAGCCGAGTAGCGGCACTGATGTCACGGAAATTGACGCCGGAACACCAGGGGCGGTAAAAACGTCAGGCACCGAAATATTCATTCTTATTGGGTCTCGTTACTACCGTTTACGTCGGAATCGGTTCCCTATTGGCACCGAGTTTCGGTACCCAACCCTACTCACGTGTAATTACTGCCACCAACAAAGTATTCTCGTAAGCGTAGAATCTGACATTCAGAATCATTCAGAATACATACGGGCGATTATTTCATTTTATCAATGAGAAACATCCACGTGTCCCGACGAGGCGAGCAGCAGCAGCGCCGCGTCTGACACGTTTCTGGTGTGAAAAGACGTAGAAAACGCCACGCAGCCGCCACGCAACAGAAACGCCACGCTCACGCCACGCAGGCTGCGTGCAGGAGCCCTTACAGAATTCTTCCACCTAACACTCACTACGTTTACAAGCAGCCAATAACCCGTTCAAAACCAGAATATTAGCAATAACCCGGTCGTGCACGGCCATGTAAACACCGGCAAAAACCAGAATATGCTCATATTCCTGTTTTTAAAAACCTGAATATGACCCCTGGGTTTCCCCCTTTCTAACCTGAATATTTGGTCATGTAAACGCGTATCGGCATATCTCCATCAGAAGGAACATTGATTTGTGTTCTGCGCATTTTCTATTCATGAGGAATCTCAGTCTTTTGAGTAGAGGAACTTCTTGTATGCACCGTCTGGCGCGTACAAAAACCTGCGTGCAGTATACAGGAAGTAAACAAGAAGTAGAGGTAAACATGGCGAGACGCAGACAGCGAGGAGGAAACCAATGTCTTTATTAGTGTGGTGAAAACCATGAAAATAATGTCTTCTGTTGTTGTGTTTGTTGAAATGACGCATATTGCGTCTTAAGGTCGTCCGTACGTCCAGACGCTAACCGCGCGTCGCCGTTTACGTCGGGATATTGCCGATTGATTACAAACTCCACGTATACAGGAGTAACTCTCTCTGCTCACGCATGGAAACGGGTTATTTTGAATGTTTCAGAAACCAGAGCAGCGACCTTAACCCGACCATAACCCGGATATCGGCTGCATGTAAACGTGGTCGCTGACTGAATGATTTGATGGATGTGTCCCGTGTCGTCCCTCAGGTCAGGGGGTCTCCGCCTGCGATAAGCTGCAGTGTGTGTGCGACAAAGCGACAGCAGAGTGTATGGCAGCGGCCCACTTTAACCACAGCCTGCCGTCGCAGCAGTGCCGCGGCCCCGCGCCTCCCTGCCGCCGGGCCAGCAGGCCCCCCAAGCCGCGGCTTCCCCCTCAGTCCAGCGAGGAGAGCGAGGAGCCGCAGGGAGGAAACTCGGACGGGAATATCCGGGACGAGCCGAAGCCCGGCAGCTCAACGGATGCAAACACGCCGCCGCCACGCCGAGCGCAACACAGGTGAGAAGAGAAGGAAGCACATCAGTGCATTTTAGTCCGAGCTTTGTTCAAATCTACAAAACTTTATTACTTACTAGGGCCCGAGCATGAAATAAAGTGTGAGGACATATTGTTTTAGCAAATATTATTATTATTTTTCTGCTACACAATCACATTTTTGAGTGGCTTGGGATTCTCGAAAACCTCGAAAATTGGCCAAAGTCCTGAAGTTACTGGGCCCGGGCGTGGCCAGCAGGCTCCATGGCGCCCCTCAAACGCACGCCATGGTTCATAGGGCTGTAGGAACATTGCCTGTGGGAACATAGGGCTGTGGGAACATTGCCTGTGGGAACATAGGGCTGTGGGAACATAGAGCTGTGGGAACATAGAACTGTGGGAACATAGAGCTGTGGGAACATAGAGCTGTGGGAACATAGGGCTGTGGGAACATAGGGCTGTGGGAACATAGAGCTGTGGGAACATAGGGCTGTGGGAACATAGGGCTGTAGGAACATAGAGCTGTGGGAACATAGGGCTGTGGGAACACTGGGCTGTGGGAACATAGGGCTGTGGGAACACTGGGCTGTGGGAACATAGGACTGTGGGAACATAGGGCTGTGGGAACATAGAGCTGTGGGAACACTGGGCTGTGGGAACATAGGGCTGTGGGAACATAGGGCTGTAGGAACATAGAGCTGTGGGAACATAGGGCTGTGGGAACACTGGGCTGTGGGAACATAGGGCTGTGGGAACACTGGGCTGTGGGAACATAGGGCTGTGGGAACATAGAGCAGTGGGAACATAGGGCTGTGGGAACATAGAGCTGTGGGAACACTGGGCTGTGGGAACATAGGACTGTGGGAACATAGGGCTGTGGGAACATAGAGCTGTGGGAACACTGGGCTGTGGGAACATAGGGCTGTGGGAACATAGGGCTGTGGGAACATAGAGCTGTGGGAACACTGGGCTGTGGGAACATAGGACTGTGGGAACATAGGGCTGTGGGAACATAGAGCTGTGGGAACACTGGGCTGTGGGAACATAGGGCTGTGGGAACATAGGGCTGTGGGAACATAGAGCTGTGGGAACATAGAGCTGTGGGAACATAGGGCTGTGGGAACATAGGGCTGTGGGAACATAGAGCTGTGGGAACATAGGGCTGTGGGAACATAGAGCTGTGGGAACATAGGGCTGTGGGAACATAGGGCTGTGGGAACATAGGACTGTGGGAACATAGGACTGTGGGAACATAGAGCTGTGGGAACATAGGGCTGTGGGAACATAGAGCTGTGGGAACATAGGGCTGTGGGAACATAGAGCTGTGGGAACATAGAGCTGTGGGAACATTGGGCTGTGGGAACATTGGGCTGTGGGAACATAGGGCTGTGGGAACATAGGACTGTGGGAACATAGGACTGTGGGAACATAGAGCTGTGGGAACATAGAGCTTTGGGAACATAGGGCTGTGGGAACAGCTGTGGGAACATAGAGCTGTGGGAACATAGAGCTGTGGGAACATAGAGCTGTGGGAACACTGGGCTGTGGGAACATAGAGCTGTGGGAACATAGGGCTGTGGGAACATTGGGCTGTGGGAACATAGAGCTGTGGGAACATAGAGCTGTGGGAACATAGGGCTGTGGGAAGATAGGGCTGTGGGAACATAGGGCTGTGGGAACATAGAGCTGTGGGAACATAGGGCTGTGGGAAGATAGGGCTGTGGGAACATAGGGCTGTGGGAACACTGGGTTAACCCCCTACACATAAAGTATAACTGTCTGTTTTAGAGGCGTTTTGCAGGATCGATGTTCAGTTCAACTTACTGTCTGTCTGCAGTGACGAAGACTCTGGCCTGCAGGACGAAGAGACGCCGAAGAATCCTCTGACTGGATGGTCCGGCAGCTCCACACCCCCACCTCCTCATCCTCCTCCTCTTCCTCTCTCCAGCGAGGAGAGCAGCGAGCCGCCCAGAGGGACACACAGCGGGATTCAAACCCACAACCACAGGCCGGGTGCAGGGCAGAGCCAGGGCCAAAGACCAGCCGGGAGACCGGGAGGGACGGGACCAGGAGGAACGGGACCGGGAGGGACGGGACCGGGAGGAACGGGACCGGGAGGAACGGGACCAGGGGGGACCGGGGGGAAAGAGGAGGAGGTAGAAGAAGAGGAGGGGGGAGAGGAGGAAGAGGAAGAGGGGGGAGGAGAGGAGGAAGAGGAGGGAGGAGAGGAGGAAGAGGGAAACTAAAAGCAGGATTTCCCCCAGTGTGACAGCAACCCTGGTGGCCCCCTGGGCCAAAACTGGCCCCCACCAGGTCTAAGCCACTGGGATTCTTCTCTTGTAATGTATTTCTTTAAACTAGAGTCACAGAAGGGCGGCTCGGTTAGAAACTTGGACATCGTCATATCTTCAAATCTCCAGTTAGCGTTTAGCGCCGTCTTAAAGGGACACGCCACCGTTAGTTGAAAATAGGTCTTATCATGGTCTCCTCTAGCTGTAGATAGGTGAGGTCTCCTCTAGCTGTAGATAGGTGGGGTCTCCTCTAGCTGTAGATAGGTGGGGTCTCTAGCTGTAGATAGGTGGGGTCTCTAGCTGTAGATAGGTGGGGTCTCCTCTAGCTGTAGATAGGTGGGGTCTCCTCTAGCTGTAGATAGGTGGGGTCTCCTCTAGCTGTAGATAGGTGGGGTCTCCTCTAGCTGTAGATAGGTGGGGTCTCCTCTAGCTGTAGATAGGTGGGGTCTCCTCTAGCTGTAGATAGGTGGGGTCTCCTCTAGCTGTAGATAGGTGGGGTCTCCTCTAGCTGTAGATAGGTGGGGTCTCCTCTAGCTGTAGATAGGTGGGTTCTCCTCTAGCTGTAGATAGGTGGGGTCTCCTCTAGCTGTAGATAGGTGGGGTCTCCTCTAGCTGTAGATAGGTGGGGTCTCCTCTAGCTGTAGATAGGTGGGGTCTCCTCTAGCTGTAGATAGGTGGGGTCTCCTCTAGCTGTAGATAGGTGGGGTCTCCTCTAGCTGTAGATAGGTGGGGTCTCCTCTAGCTGTAGATAGGTGGGGTCTCCTCTAGCTGTAGATAGGTGGGGTCTCCTCTAGCTGTAGATAGGTGGGGTCTCCTCTAGCTGTAGATAGGGGGGGTCTCCTCTAGCTGTAGATAGGTGGGGTCTCCTCTAGCTGTAGATAGGTGGGGTCTCCTCTAGATGGAGATCGGTGGGCCAATGCAGTTTCTGGGGGAAACCCTAAAGAGTGAATGTATTTCTTTCCAATAATAATTGTGAATAATTGTTTAAAGATTATTAACAGGTACTTTTGCTCCCAATAACAGAAGTTGTAATTTACACAAATGACGTCAAATATTTTTTTTTTATAGATTAGTGACATGAAACAACTCTCCAGAACACATTAAATAAAAACTATAAATAAAATCAGACATCCATGTGTTGCATCTTTCTTAAAACAACCCAACTGTAATAATGACATCACAGCTCGCCGGTATTGATATAAACAATTTATTTATGTCTCAACTCACAACTATTAAATACAGGCTTTGTGATGCAGCGCTGAGGCTCTGCTGCCACTACAGGAAATCATTTAAACACATTTCATTTCTGTTGGTTCCTCATATTCTGAAGGATTTTCTGTTAGCGCTGCAATCAATTAATCAATTAACCCAAACTCACGAGATCGTGTTTTCATTCAAGATCATGTTTAAACATTTTATGGATGAAATGAAGCAGGAGTAGAGTGACTACAGGTGCAGTAGGTAAGCCTTATATCAGGGTTTCTCAAATGGGGGTACGTGTACCCCTAGAGGTACTTTGGAGTACTGCAGGGGGTACGTGATATATATGTCATGCATAATTCCTAAAATAATTATACTATGATGAATGAATTAAGTGATGGATTCTAAACATTTGAAATGTAGCATTTATGTCTAACTGCGTGTCAATCACTGCTCATGCACACACATTCATTCTCCCTTGTGGGGGGAGGGGCTTAGGAGACCGTTTTGGGCTTTGGCAGAAAGGGGGGAGGGACTGAGAAGTTGTTGATGTTATAGTTTTTTGGCTAAGTCCTGGATCTTCATAATCCACCTACGGCTCCTTTAAACAAATGCATAACAAGTCAAACTTCCATCACCGAAACAATATAAAAGTTAAAGACGTTCGTATGAATTCAGGGCTTCTGCACATGTGGAACCATCAGAACAAAATAGTAAATGATCGGCTCTTAAGTCAGAGCGAAAGGTGAGCAGAACCTCGGCGCCGTTAGTGGTTAAACTCCTCCGTGTGTTTGAAACACAGCCGAGCTTTGAGCAGTCGCTCGCTGTGAAGGCTGAACACAGACGCGGCGTCTCTAAGACTGGCACAAAGACACAAACTGCTGCATCACAAACACAACATCAGAAAACATCAGCAGGAGCTCGGCTGGTTTTTGTTCTTCTGTTCTGCAGAATTCAGCTGGGAAACTGACAAAAGTCCCCCTTAAAAAGTGAGCAACAAGTTCATCACTATTACTTTTAAAGTGATTTATTTTGTGTCCAGCATTCTGAAGTAAGGCATGTCAGCAGCGAAATGATTTCACTCCTCTTTGATTTCTTCTCGTCATTAAAAGGTGATTACGTTTTCTTTTTTCCAACCTGGACCCTATTTCTCCGTGCATTGGTGTCAGAAGGCGCCAACCCGCCAACCTGATTAGCGCCGCCTGCTGTTATGGAGATGTGTTACGTCTCGCGCACGTGCAGAACGTACGCTCAAGTCGGCGTCTCTTCGGTGTGTTCTGAGGAACTTTTTGGACCGACTCGGGGAGACTGATCAGTCCGACTGCTGTGTCAGAACCTTTAAAGTGACTAATGTGAACAAAGATCTTCGAAACTGGTCCAGCATTGAGCTGGAACGCTGTAACCGGCAGCCGTGAACCGGGCTGCAACATAATCATACAGGGCAAATCAACCGTCAGTGAGCGTCCACTAAAAGATCGCTATCCCCAAACCCACCAGACTCCATGTAAATAATCAGGACTTTTAGCGTGTATAGAGCCAGACTCCATGTAAATAATCAGGACTTTTAGCGTGTATAGAGCCAGACTCCATGTAAATAATCAGGACTTTTAGCGTGTATAGAGCCAGACTCCATGTAAATAATCATGACTTTTAGCGTGTATAGAGCCAGACTCCATGTAAATAATCACTACTTTTAGCGTGTATAGACCCAGACTCCATGTAAATAATCAGGACTTTTAGCATGTATAGAGCCAGACTCCATGTAAATAATCACTACTTTTAGCGTGTATAGAGCCAGACTCCATGTAAATAATCACTACTTTTAGCGTGTATAGAGCCAGACTCCATGTAAATAATCAGGACTTTTAGCATGTATAGAGCCAGACTCCATGTAAATAATCATGACTTTTAGCGTGTATAGAGCCAGACTCCATGTAAATAATCACTACTTTTAGCGTGTATAGACCCAGACTCCATGTAAATAATCAGGACTTTTAGCATGTATAGAGCCAGACTCCATGTAAATAATCACTACTTTTAGCGTGTATAGAGCCAGACTCCATGTAAATAATCACTACTTTTAGCGTGTATAGAGCCAGACTCCATGTAAATAATCAGGACTTTTAGCATGTATAGAGCCAGACTCCATGTAAATAATCATGACTTTTAGCGTGTATAGAGCCAGACTCCATGTAAATAATCACTACTTTTAGCGTGTATAGAGCCAGACTCCATGTAAATAATCAGGACTTTTAGCGTGTATAGAGCCAGACTCCATGTAAATAATCACTACTTTTAGCGTGTATAGAGCCAGACTCCATGTAAATAATCAGGACTTTTAGCGTGTATAGAGCCAGCATATCTCCACATGTAAATGGGTGAATTAAGGGTTTATTCCAACCAGACCAGAGTGGTGATTGTTGGAACAGTGGAAAGATGAACCAAGACGACTTTTGGTAGTTTTATTTAGTTTCTGTCCACTTTGAATGAAGTGTGTTTTACGATGATAAAAGTCCTGATTATTTATATGGAGTCTGGTGTAGTTTGGTGATGGTGATTTCGGGGCTGTTTCATGTTAAACTAAAAGGATCTTACTCTTTAACTAAAAGGTCTATCTCTGTAGGGATCCATCCCATAATGTTGTCAGACACTTAGAATAATAATCTGAGTCTGTCAGCAGAAACAACAGAACTTTTAGTGGAGGCTGACTGAACGTAATTGCCCGTTAACTCACTTTGTGTCTTTGACATCATACTGGTCCGATGTCAAAGACTGTTGTTCCCATCAGTCACTTAGACACACAAACACAGGAACATGGGAGCATATGGTCCAGGTTGAAAACCAAAAGCAAAGTGACAGGACTTTAAGACTAGATAGTGACTTTAATCACCGGTCAGGACGGACTTTTGACAGTTTCACACAAAGTTATTCTTGAATACAACATTTCACAAACTAAACATTTGGGGGAAAATACCTCTTACAATCAACATTCCTTTTTGCTATAGTACCAGGTACACAGTGATCAAAGTGCAAACATCATGTTTTCATAATGACGGTTATTAAACTGAAATAATCGAGCTATATCTATGAAATATACTTTATTAAAAGTAGCAGAGATGAGTCATTCACAGACATCCAGCTAAGCTTTCGGCTGTTCTCAGATCATTTGCTATAATAACGAGTTAACTACTGACACGGAAGTTGCAGCTCTGGACAGATTGAGGACCCGATTGAGGACCAGATGGAGGACCAGATTGAGGACCAGATCGAGAAGCAGATTGAGGACCAGATTGAGAACCAGATTGAGGACCAGATTGAGGAGCAGACTGAGGACCAGATTGAGGACCAGATTGAGGAGCAGATTAAAGACCAGATTGAGGACCAGATGGAGGACCAGATTGAGGACCAGATTAAAGACCAGATTGAGGAGCAGATTGAGGACCAGATCGAGAAGCAGATTGAGGAGCAGATTGAGGACTAGATTGAGGACCAGATTGAGGACCAGATTAAAGACCAGATTAAAGACCAGATTGAGGAGCAGATTGAGGACCAGATCGAGAAGCAGACTGAGGAGCAGATTGAGGAGCAGATTGAGGACCAGATTCACTCCACTACATCTCACACACATTCATTCCATGTTAATCTGTTTATTTTAATGAATGGGTGAAGTTTTTAAAACTCAGATTGCAGCCAATCCACAACATATAAAATATATATTTTTGACAACCGCTGTTTGCCTGAAGAAGGCAGGACGCCGAAACGCGTTGAAGTTGTTTTTTGATCTGATCTGATAATTGTCGGACTCGCCGTCAGACGAGCCGGAGCTGAGCGTCAGTACCATCCCAGCAGGTAACCCAATTCCTGCCCAACCGGTCAGTCTGCATATTCAGGCCGGAGTCTCCTCCATGGAAGAGGTCTGGAGGGATTATGTCACTGAGACTCTGCAAGCTGCAACTTCTGCGGGAACATTAAACTCTAGATGATTAGATAGATCTGATTTAACTTTTCTTCTCTGTAGTAAGCAAAAAATACCTGACATCCTCTCAGTAAAGATATAATATTCATGAATTTCTCAGCATATTTGAAATGATATAATAGATAAAGTAACACTGAGAACATTTCTCCCGCACGGGTAAGAACTGCACAACCCCGTTGAAACCCTGAACTGTCAACAACAACAACAACTGTAATGTTGATAATAAAAACAAAAAATACATTTCCCAATTTCTACCAGGCAACAATTCAACCATACAGGATGCATACAATGTACAAAAATATAAGATATACTGCTATGATGACACATTCATAAAGGAAGTGATCGTATCTAAGCAAACATGTACCTTTTCTACAAACTTAAACGACAACTCCGGTGCAAAATGACCCTAGAGGTTAATAACATGTGTAGCGAGTCGAGCGTTCTCTGTGATGTGTTTTCATGCTAATCTAATGCGTCTCTAGCTTGAAACAAGCTACCGCTAACCGCTGATTAGCTGCTAACGCTAGCTTTCAGGGGCAGATGGTTAATCTCTATTTCTACACCACTAACAAGGCTCAACATATCACCACACTTCACCGGCATCTTGGGAAAACAGTCACGACCAGTCGCACGACAAACGGCGCGCTAGCTGTAACACGGCGTTCATCGTTTTCCCAAGATGGCGCCTGCATGTAAACATGACCGCTACTGTCTTTATAATCTATCTTTTTTAATAAACTGTACACTTACAAACTTCTCAATGCTTGTGTTTCCATGTAGGGACCCTCGTTATGCTCCCGGTGAAGTGTGGTGATATGTTGAGCCTTGTTAGTGGTAGAAATAGAGATTTACCATCTGCCCTGAAGGCTAGCGTTAGCAGCTAATCAGCGGTTAGCGGTAGCTTGTTTCAAGCTAGAGACGCATTAGATTAGCATGAAAACACATCACAGAGAACGCTCGACTCGCTACACATGTTATTAACCTGTAGGGTCATTTTGCACCAGATTGTCTTTTAAAGCAGTTTCCACTGCGCTGGCTTATTTTATATCAGTTTGACGAAAAATCAGATTTTAGAGAATATACGAAATAAGTTGTTTAGATGTATATTAGATTCATATTCCCAGTCGACGACGTGATATTAAGATACTGTGCAGTTAGTTTATATAATGCGTGTTTCTAAGTCGAGCTATGATAACTGTGATATTCAAATCAAAAGAGTTTGCATTTAAAGCTAAGACGTTGCGCAGATAAAAACCACGTTGATGCATCGGCGGAGGAGAGTTCTTTATACAGAGGGAAATATCAAAAGGGATTTTTATTATTATGAAAACTACTCCAAACGCTTCAAGTAATGCGTGACGCTGGGGATCGGTCTGCCAAGCCGTCTCGTTCACGGACACAACCTGCGCTCGACAACCTTTAACGTCCAAAACCACCTGGAAACGTACAAAGATCAACCAAACGGCAACGGCCTCAACGACGTCTCTCCGTCTTCTCTTACAGTCGCGTTCTCACTTCTCATCGTTCACCATCGAATCTGAACTCTAAACACAGGAAAGGTGAAACGAGAACAAGCCGGACCGAAATAATCATTTCCTCCCCACAGATTTATAGTATAGTTTAATCTTCTGAGGACAAACTAGTCTATATATATATATATATATATATATATATATATATATATATATATATATATATATTGACAACAGTTCATACCGCGATTGCCCTGGAAATCCCTCCAGATGTCTCAAAGGTTACATTTACATCGCTATGTTTTGGTTTAAAAATGAATATCTTCTGCTATGTTCCCCCTCTCATTCCCCCTGCTCTGGCGTTTCCCCCTCTCATTCCCCCTGCTCTGGCGTTTCCCCCTCTCATTCCCCCTGCTCTGGCGTTTCCCCCTCTCATTCCCCCTGCTCTGGCGATCCCCTCTCATTCCCCCTGCTCTGGCATTTCCCCCTCTCATTCCCCCTGCTCTGGCGTTTCCCCCTCTCATTCCCCCTGCTCTGGCGTTTCCCCCTCTCATTCCCCCTGCTCTGGCGTTCCCCTCTCATTCCCCCTGCTCTGGCGTTCCCCTCTCATTCCCCCTGCTCTGGCGTTTCCCCCTCTCATTCCCCCTGCTCTGGCGTTCCCCTCTCATTCCCCCTGCTCTGGCATTTCCCCCTCTCATTCCCCCTGCTCTGGCGTTTCCCCCTCTCATTCCCCCTGCTCTGGCGTTTCCCCCTCTCATTCCCCCTGCTCTGGCGTTTCCCCCTCTCATTCCCCCTGCTCTGGCGATCCCCTCTCATTCCCCCTGCTCTGGCATTTCCCCCTCTCATTCCCCCTGCTCTGGTGTTTCCTCCTCTCATTCCCCCTGCTCTGGCGTTTCCCCCTCTCATTCCCCCTGCTCTGGCGTTTCCCCCTCTCATTCCCCCTGCTCTGGCGATCCCCTCTCATTCCCCCTGCTCTGGCGATCCCCTCTCATTCCCCCTGCTCTGGCATTTCCCCCTCTCATTCCCCCTGCTCTGGCGTTTCCCCCTCTCATTCCCCCTGCTCTGGTGTTTCCCCCTCTCATTCCCCCTGCTCTGGTGTTTCCCCCTCTCATTCCCCCTGCTCTGGCGTTTCCCCCTCTCATTCCCCCTGCTCTGGCGTTCCCCTCTCATTCCCCCTGCTCTGGCGTTCCCCTCTCATTCCCCCTGCTCTGGCGTTTCCCCCTCTCATTCCCCCTGCTCTGGCGTTCCCCTCTCATTCCCCCTGCTCTGGCGTTTCGCCCTCTCATTCCCCCTGCTCTGGTGTTTCCCCTCTCATTCTCCCTGCTCTGGCGTTCCCCTCTCATTCCCCCTGCTCTGGTGTTTCCCCCTCTCATTCCCCCTGCTCTGGTGTTTCCCCTCTCATTCTCCCTGCTCTGGCGTTTCCTCCTCTCATTCCCCCTGCTCTGGTGTTTCCCCTCTCATTCTCCCTGCTCTGGCGTTCCCCTCTCATTCCCCCTGCTCTGGCGTTTCCTCCTCTCATTCCCCCTGCTCTGGCGTTTCCGAGCCTCTAAACCGGAGACATTTGGAAACACTTCTGACCCGTTGCACCGAGATCAC
>CM042436.1:37015269-37026820 GCA_023631565.1 Gymnocephalus cernua | reverse complement strand
GATGTGTGATTATCTGTTGTTGCCCCCCCGAGGCTGTAGATAGATGAGCTAGTTTTCCTTTCTCTCCAGATTTTGGCTGCAGGGCGTCCAGGAGGTGAAGCGAGGACAGAGTCACTCCACCGTCTCTACGTTCTGGAGGATTTCGGGGGGGGGGGGGCTGCGAGCTCGCTGGGGGCAGCGGCGGTTTGGGGGAACCCCCAGGTGGGTGCTGCCGGGACGATGAACGAGACTCACCCAATCTTCACGGTGTCCAAGGTGTGGCAGGGCGTCCCGTACACCGGCACTTTGCCCATGATGAACATCATGACTTCAGCTCGCTGGTAGTCCGGCAGGTTTCCCCCGAAGAAGCCTGGCAGGAGCACGCCACAACGCACGGGTCAGCGCTCACACACACACACACACACGTTTTAACTTTAACAGAATGCGTGTGACTCTGATAGGACAGGAAGTAAAACCAGCTGCGGCAGCCTACCGATGGTCTGGATGATGGCGTTCTGGACGATTCTCTCTTCGCTCTCTCTGCCGCGGCCGGACGAGACGCTGGTGCTGGAGTTCCTCCTCGAGCTCTCGCCGAGCTCGAAGTCCACGCTCATCCTCAGGTGCTTCAGGAGAGTGTTGAACACCTCCAGCACGGTGGGACCTGCACGCACACACACACACACAGAGAGAGACACACACACACACACACACACATATATATACACACACACACACACACACACACACACACACACACACACACACACACACACACACACACACACACATATCAGAGAGACACACACACACACATATATACACACACACACACACACACACACACACACACACACACACACACACACACACACACACACACACACAGAGAGACACACACACACACACACACATATATACACACACACACACACACACACATATATATACACACACACACACACACACACACACACACACACACACACACACATATATACACACACACACACACACACATATCAGACACACACACACACACACATATCAGACACACACACACACACACATATCAGACACACACACACACACACACATATCAGACACACACACGCACACACACAGAGAGACACACACACACACACACACACACACACACACACACACACACACATATCAGACACACACACACACACACACACACACACACACACACAGAGACACACACACACACACACACATATCAGACACACACAGAGACACACACACACACACACACACACACACACATATATCAGACACACACACACACACACACACACACACACACACACACACACACACACACACACACACACACACAGAGACACACACACACACACACATATCAGACACACGCACACACAGACATATCAGACACACGCACACACAGACACACACAGAGACACACACACACACACAGAGACACACACACACAGACACACACACACACACACACACACAGAGACACACACACACACACAGAGACACACACACACAGACACACACACACACACACACACACAGACACACACACACACACACACAGAGACACACACACACAGACACACACAGACACACACACACACACACACACACACACACACAGTCACCATAGAGAGATATTAGAGGAACAGAAGAGAACTACTACCGCTGCTGTGGCTGTGAAACTAACAACTCATTTCTGTGCCAACATGTGACGACTGCGATGCAGAGATGACAGTTCAAGGTTTCCTGAAGAAACAATTCGCACATCCAAAAATTCTTCTGTGCACGTTGGAAAATATCATCAACTTGGACCAAAACAACAAATCCTGCACTCTGCTCTTGCTACAGCATAACATCTCGGTCCCTCCGAAATAAACGGAGCGCAGGATGTTTTCCTCTGTTCCAACTTAAGAAAAGTGACAAACATGTTTTTGTTGTGCTGCAGCTCCTCTTTTCTGTCTCCAACGTCTCGGAGTACGACGAACGTGATCACACTGAGAAAACATTTCAACAAAGACTCGATCTATTCAGAGAAAAATATGTTAAACAAAAAAGCAAACCATCTTGTCTGTGATTGGCTGGAACGTGGTTTGTTGTATTTTGGTGCACAGCCTGTGCCTCTAGTGTTTGACGTTTACGAGCCCTGTGTCGTGAGCGGATCAAGGAGAGACCATGCAGGAACTCATAGTGCACCTTTAAGATAGTTATGCTAACAGTCTCTCTCTGTTTCCAGGCTGTATGCTAAGCTAGGCTAACACACCCTAGATACAACTCTACTAGACACACAGCTGACTCATCTGCTACATGCTACATGCTCAGTGCTAAAGGGTTTCCAAAAGCTCCTTTAACATTGGAAAAAGGGAATTTTTCGGGTTATTGCTCAGGTGGCTGTGCTGCGGGAAACCCTGGAGAACGTGCGTTTGTGTAATTTATGGCAGGGCTGCTGGGTTGGATTCTACTACAGGATTCAGACATTTCTGTATTTCTGATCACTCAGCGTATGTTTAGATGTTGATATTAAGATCTGTTGGTATAAACAGAGACGTTGTGTTCACCTGGCATTGACATGCATCTCATTCCCACATCGTGTCACAGTCTGACGGAGCTGGAAGTAGCTCAGATTTCTGTCTGTCTGTGCAACAGTTTATTATATTTCAGGCTTGCATTTGACATTTTTCTTACTTTACTTTGTCATCCTTGTGCTGCAATTTTGGCCAGGACTCTCGAAAAAGAATGTTTCTGCAGTTTGTAGATAAATACAGACAGACTATGATTACCCATGATGCTTGTAAATGCCAGGTGTGTGTGTGTGTGTGGGGGTGGGGGGGGGGGGGGGGGGGGGAGTCTACAGAAACTGCTCTATACATTCAGTCTAAAGGCTCTGACCCACCAACCAGACGGCTCTGACCCACCAACCAGACGGCCGACCGGCGGCAGTAGAGCCAGTCGGACTGATCAGTCTCCCCGAGTCGGTCCAAAAAGTTCCTCAGAACACACCGAAGAGACGCCGACTTGAGCGTACGTTCTGCACGTGTGCGAGACGTAATACGTCTCCGTAACAGCAGGCGGCGCTAATCTGGATTGACGCCCAAAAAAATGAAAACCGCCAGCTGATTGGACGAACGCGTCACGTGGGTCCGGCTGCTCCCCGACCATAACGGCGACTCGTTCAGAACACGATCTCATATTCTACTAAAATATTTCACCGTTCATGATGAAAGTGGGCGTGTAAACATACACGCCCACTTTCTTTTGTTTTTTGGATTTGTTGTTTTTTTTGTGTAAATTATAGAGTGTGGTCTAGACCTCCTCTACCTGTACAGGGTCTTGAGATAACTCCTGTTATGATTTGATGCTATAAATAAGATTGAATTGAATTTCTAAAGCCAAGTGGCGTGTTATCTGGACGCATTTTGAGCTATCCGCGTGTACGTCTACGCCGTATACAACGGACGTAAACATACACGCCACTTTCTAAAAGTGCGTGCAGATAACACGCCACTTGGCTTTAGAAAGTGGCGTGTTATCTGCACGCATTTTGAGCGCCGTATACAGCGGACGGGTTGGGTTTAGGAAATGTGATCTATTCCTACTATACGCTGGTGTTTTAAGGAGAAATCGGCCGTGCAGTTGCTGAATCTGTCTTCATCTCAGATCAACAAAGGTCAGATTAGAAGATCTTCATCAGATTCTGAGAGGCTGTTCGTCGCGCTCATCCCGCTCGTCATTTCCTGGTTAGCTCTCCACCAATCAGATTGGTCGTTGAGTCCGACCGCCCGCCCTCCGATTCAACAAGTCAAATCGTCCCAAATGAAGGCCGACGGCTCCTCCGACTGACGACGGCACGGAACACGCCGACCAGACTCGAGTCACCGACCTCGCCAGACGGTCAGACGGACGGTTACCGGGTTGGTGGGTCGGCGCCTTAAATCTAACCACGCTGTCATACTGTACCGAGCCACAGATGGGGAGGAGTCGTGTTTTCACTTTCAAAGGTGAACACGTCACTTCTTCTGGACTCGGGAATCATTCCTGTCCAGAAGGAAGGTCGTTGTGTTTCCAGGGGGACGCAGTAAAACACAGGTCGGAGGAATTAAACACAACATGTCTGCATCGTCCTGACGGCGTGTCGTCTCGGCGCCACGATGGCGGAACAGACTTCCCACTGACATCAGGACAACAGAAACTCAACACATCTTTAGACTGTTCAGACTGCGTGTTTGTGCGTGAGAAGATGAAAAAGAAAACGTAGGAATAGTCGATGTATCTTCACGGTAATTTAAAGATTTATTTTTTTGGGGGGGGGGGCTTTTTTCTGCCTTTAATCTGACAGGACAGCCAGGTGAGAAAGGATTTAAATAAACTCACCTCAGTGGAACGTATCACCTTCATTTAGCACTGAATTTAAAATCAACTTAACTTGTTTTTCTTCATTTTTCGGGTCACTGGGACTCTGGCAGAGCCGTTGTCAGGGGCAACAGCTGCTGGGAGGGTCTTCCAAGAGAAACTGGTCCCAGGTGACAGATTGACAGACCCCACTGCATGAATCACCTGTGGGCCAGGAGGCCTACCCCCCCCCCCCCCCCCCCCCCACACACACACACACATCATCACATACCCTTCACTGGAAAGTACTCCATGTCAATCTCTAAGGAATGGTGAAGGGTATGTGATGATGATGATGTGTGTGTGTGTGTGTGTGGAGGGGGGGGGGGGGGGGGGGGGGTATGGTGAAGTGTAGGCCTCCTGGGCCCACAGGTGATTAGAGTAATCTTTTTAATTAAGGCATTAAGAAGATGATTTTTTTATTCCTCTTTTTAGTCAACTTCAGCACGGGTGTACAAGTCATTCGGCTCGGCCCAGATCGGCTCGGCCCAGATCTCCCAGGACCTGGACCTAGCCTAGACCGCCGTGACACGGCCGCCGGACGAGCAGCCGGAAATAAGAGGACGGAAGAATTTCATTCTCTTGTCAAAGGTGTTAAACTTCAAGCTTGTTTAATTATTAGCCAATCAGCACGTACAACACATCAGCACCTTTCATAACACCTTTATTCTCTGTTTCTACTTCACGCTCATGGTACTGTGTTTCCTGTCTGAGGTACTGACGTGGGAGGATGGCGCTAAAAATGTATTCAGTCGCACAGCTGGGAGCTCGTGATAATTCCTCAAAGTTGGGACCAAAGTGAACAACTTCTTGATATCTTGATATCTTAAAAAGGTCTTCTATATATATATATATATATATATATATATATATCTTATAAATGACGTTTGATTGATCGATTGGATGAATTGCGACTGCTCCTGTAACTCACCTACTGAGCCTTTGGCGGCGATGGCCACCGTCTCCAGGAGGACCTGGACGATGCCGGCGCGGGCCCGCGGCGTGTTCTTGTTGTGGGTGTCCAGGTGATTCAGAACCTGCTGGATGACGTGGTGGGAGTGCTGCGCCTGGACCAAGACACGGAGAACAACATGACGACATGACCTCGCGTAAACATACACGCCCACTTTCTTTTGTTTTTTAGATTTGTAAATTATAGAGTGTGGTCTAGACCTCCTCTACCTGTACAGGGTCTTGAGATAACTCCTGTTATGATTTGATACAATAAATAAGAGTGAATTGAATTTCTTAAGCCAAGTGGCGTGTTATCTGGACGCATTTTGAGCTATCCGCGTGTACGTCTACGCCGTATACAACGGACGTAAACATACACGCCACTTCCTAAAAGTGCGTGCAGATAACACGCCACTTGGCTTTAGAAAGTGGCGTGTTATCTGCACGCATTCTGAGCGCCGTATACAGCGGACGGGTTGGGTTTAGGAAATGTGATCTATTCCTATTCTATGTTGTCTGGAAACTCTTCCAACACGCTGGCGTGTGGCGTGAAAAATAGGCGTTTCTATTTCTAGCACGCACGCGTTTTCTGAGCCGTGCGTGTCACGCAGGCAGCGTGCACGCTCTGACCTGTTACCATGGGAGCTGAAATATAAACGGACACGCCACGCAGCCGACGCGCTCACGCCACGCATTTCACACGCCACGCAGCGTGCAGCCGGCCTGGAGCTGC
The DNA here is from genome assembly GCA_023631565.1 of Gymnocephalus cernua. Taxonomy (NCBI): domain Eukaryota; kingdom Metazoa; phylum Chordata; class Actinopteri; order Perciformes; family Percidae; genus Gymnocephalus; species Gymnocephalus cernua. Next base: position 37,020,744 of record CM042436.1, on the reverse strand, counting down.
TGCATCTCAGCTGCTTTCTCGTCTTTTAAAGCGGTCCAAACTCTGTCGGTCCTCCTGAGAGAACGTTGATCTACGGTTCTGCAGAACAAACGCTGCATTTGTTTTTTTAGTCACTGAGATCAATCAGACGCCTGTCATGTAACACACACACACACACACACACACCTTTGTGTTTTATCTGTGGCAGCACCTCAGAGTCACCTGGGAACTCCTGGACGAGCAACCAATTACACAAACAAGACTGAGCAGAGAGAGAGAGAGAGAGAGAGAGAGAGAGAGAGAGAGAGAGAGCGAGCGGGGGGACGGTGGTGGGGGGGTAGGTCAGGGCTATCTGTGAGTGTAGACGGATGTTTAAAAGTGTAACTGACAGCAGTAATAAATGTGTTTTCTCTCAGAACACTTGATATTATAATGTGCTTAAATGTTATAATGTTATATGCCCAATAATGCGCGTGCGTGCCCTGACCATGAGTACCTGCCCAACCCAGCAGGTGTGTACTGTACCTGGATGGAGTACATGATGATTCTGAAGCAGGAAACGGCAAACTCGTTGGGGTCCCACAGGTGGTGGTTGTCCAGGTGACTGACGACAGAAGAAACAAAGAGCATCATTAATATTCCCACTGAATAAAACCTCCCGGGGGGGACGTGCGTGGCGACCCAGCAGGGGGTATTTTCTTAGCCTCCCCTCTTCAAATGGAACATTCAAATTACTAGACATAAAAAATTATATCCTCAGAAAAGTGGATTTTGAGGGGTACAGCTCCACAGAGTCCCATTCATTCTGCACTGGCCTGTGAGCGCCCCCTATGTGGATCAAGAGTGGAACTGCAACCAGTTCAGAAGCCGGAAGTAATGGGAGTGGAACTTCTTCCCTTATTAGAAATTCTGCAGGGGGTACGTGTCCCCCTAGGGGAACACTGGAGGACTGCAGGGGGTACGTGTCCCCCTAGGGGTACTCTGGAGGACTGCAGGGGGTACGTGCCCCCCTAGAGGTACTCTGGAGGACTGCAGGGGGTATGACAGATTTTTTGCAAAAAGTTTTTCACTTCCAAGACCATTGTACCTCTTTATATAGAGTTTTTGTTTCTACCAAAAATGCGAGTGTGGCCCTAGTGTCCCCCTAGTGTCTCCCAGTATCATGCTAGTGTCCCCCTAATGTTGCCCTAGTGGCGCCCTAATGTCCCCCTAGTGTGGCCCTAGTGGTGCCCTAATGTCCTCCTAGTGTCGCCCTAATGTCGATCTAGTGTCCCCCTAGTGTCGCCCTAATGTCCCCCTAGTGACTCCCTAGTGTCACGCTAGTGGCGCCCTAGTGTCGCCCTAGTGGTGCCCTAATGTCCCCCTAGTGTCGCCCTAGTGTCACCCTAATGTCCCCCTAGTGTCACCCTAGTGTCGCCCTAATGTCCCCCTAGTGTCGCCCTAATGTCCCCCTAGTGTCGCCCTAATGTCCCCCTAGTGACTCCCTACTGTCGCCCTAATGTCCCCCTAATGTCACCCTAGTGTCCCCCTAGTGTCGCCCTAGTGTCCCCCTAATGTCCCCCTAGTGTCACCCTAGTGTCGCCCTAGTGTCCCCCTAGTGTCGCCCTAGTGTCACCCTAGTGTCGCCCTAATGTCCCCCTAGTGTCCCCCTAGTGTCGCCCTAGTGTCGCCCTAATGTCCCCCTAGTGTCCCCCTAGTGTCGCCCTAATGTCGCCCTAGTGTTCCCTTTCTTAGTTCTACTGTGTCTCTTTATTTAAAGTATTTGTTACTATTTTCGACATTCTTGCCTTACTTCCTTCTTTCTACCGTCTTTTTCCAGTTTTTTTTTGCCTTTCTCATCATCATTTAAACATTTTCCAGGTCCAAGGCTGTTGTTCAGTAAATCTATCGCTGTATTCTTCCTCTTTATATAGACTTGTTTTTTCCTACCAAATTATTTGTGCTGCTCAGGGGGTACATGGCTTAAAACCACTGTTGAAAGGGGGAACATTATTGAATAAAGAGAGAACCGGTGCTTTAAGCCTTCATGATGCAGCCCAGATGTAGAACTGTTTACAGAGCTGCCTGCAGCCTCGGAGGAGATAAAGATAGACTGATATAATTAGATCGATGCAGAGGAGGATCATGTGCATCATGTACAAAAATAAATAAAATCTGAGACATCCCACCACTGATGGGAGAAAAAAGGGCATAAAGGGGAAGTAACGGCCATGTGCTTACAGCTGGAGAACAGCGCTGAGGCGTACACGCCGTCAGACGGTTTAGAAAACATTGTGTGTGTGTTGGAGACGTGCAGGTGAGTGGGAGCCGACCTGCAGCCTCAAGATACATTCAGCTACTTCATACATCTGCTATTTGTGTCTGCAAACACACACACACACACAAACACACACACACACACACAAACACACACACACACACACACACACACACACAGACACACACCTGGTACCTGCTAACAGGTACTTTATTTAGTACCACCTCCGTGGAGGTTCCCAGCGAGCTGAGGCGATACCAAAAGGTGGCGTGGAAGCGACAGACGGGGGCGTCCTGAACCAACCGCCATGTTTAAATAGTTTAACCAGCTGTGTTTAGTTGTTGCTCCTCCAGCTTCATCTGGAACTAAATGTGTCTCCTGGCAACAACAACAACAACAACAACAACACACCTTCACGTTCTGGGTGTGCGTCGCGTTAGGTCACAGCAGTTTACTGCGCCGCCGCTATAAGACGACCAGCCACGCTCGCCTCACGCATGAGGCGGTACTAAATCTGCAATGGAAACAGGAGGAGGGGGCAACGCGGCCGGGCCGAGCCGAGCCGAGCCGGGCCGGTACTAGCAGTGGGAAAACAGGAAAGACAGCGTTTGAAGACAGAGAGAGGAGAAAGAATAAGTAGATAAAGATGGCAGCAAGAGGAAACAGAAGACAGCGATAAAGAGGATTGGAAAGCTGGTTGTATGGGAACCAACATGACGTCAATCCTAACCCCCAAACCCCCCCCCCACCCCGTTAACCCTGATCCCTGCTATTTATAGTCTGAAGACGCTTCCCCTCTTCCTCCTCTCTGCAGGACTGATTCCTCTCACAGACAGAAGCACATCAGCTGTTTAATGGAGAGAAACATTAAAGACTGCAGTGACGAATGTATTCAGCTCTGTTCGGTTGCACCTGCATAAAGCTAGTATATATACACAGATAATTTATATATTTACTAAGGGTGTAAATCTCAAGTTCCATCACAATACAATATTATGTAGATTATTTGGACAGCGATTAGATCATTGCTGCTATCTGCCACGATAAGAAGTCGACTTGATTCACTTCAGGGGCCCGTGATGGATATGAGACGATATCATTAGAGGGTAACTACCGTATTTTTCAACCCTGTGTTCCTATATTATATATATATATATATATATATATATATATATATATATATATATATATATATATATATTATAGTGTCTGAGTGGCTGATGAACATCCATCTGTGACGTTGGTCCAGTATTAAGAGAGATCGCTGCAGTCGGCAGCAGAGAAACAAGCTGTAATGGAAGTTAATAGTTATCGTCCAGCTTGTATTTACCTTCACAAAAGTGCTCGATTTTGCCGCTGACAGACTCAGATTAATATTCTAAGTGTCTGACAACGTTATGGGATGGATCCCTACAGAGATAGACCTTAAAAACCTCTTTGAGACCTTTCTGTTTAACCAGAAACAGCTCTGAGGTCGCTAGCGCTAAACCAACCAGACTCCATTTAAATAATCAATACTTTTAGCGTGTAGCCAACATATTCTCACATGTAAATCAGTAAAACCGTGTGTTTATTTCAACCTAAACTAGAGTTGTGATGGTTGGGAAAGTGGAAAGACGACCAACAACGGCTTTTCATAGTTTTATTTTGTTTCTGTGGACTTTGAATGAAGCGTGTTTTACGAAGCTAAAATCACTGATTATTTACATGGAGTCTGGTGGGTATAGAGAACGCAATTTCACAGATGTTTTTATGTTTAAAAACAGGATCTTACTCTTTAACAGAAAGGTCGACCTCCTTAGAAATCCATCCCATAATGTTGTCAGACACTTAGAATATTAATCTCAGTGTGTGTGTGTGTGTGTGTTATGCCACATATTACACGTCTCTGTGAAAGACGCTGAGAGAGAGTTGTGTTAATGGGACGTTGGCTCAAGGTCTGTTAGCAGGAAGGAGGAAAGAGGAAATGAAGACGCTGAGCTGCCAACAAATGAACTGAAAAAGCTCCGAGGCAAAAAGCAAACTGAAGGGAGGAGAAATGATTAAATGCAGCTCGGTTCTTGAGGAGGCCCTACAGATGTCAAGCAGTCGCAGTAATATTATTATGTAATTAATTGTTAATAGTCGGCATTAAGAGGCTCGCTCCCAGATTGGGTTAGCAAGCAACAGTTGGTTATGGTTTCTGCAGCTCCGCTTACTTCACGAGTCACAGACACACATTCATATTTAGACGCAATAAATTATATATTCAGCTCCAGATCTCGCGCACGTCGGCGTTGGCGTCTCTTCGGTGTGTTCTGAGGAACTTTTTGGACCGACTCGGGGAGACTGATCAGTCCGCCTGGCTTTACTGCCGCCGGTCGGCCTTTTTGGCACCCGAAACGATCCACGTTTTACAATATTAAGTAAATAAGTAAAGACAGCAACTAAAGGATTTAAGTCAGTGCAGCTAACGCTTTTGTAAAACTCACATACAAAATCAAGACTGAGTGTTCTGCCGTGATCAGTGTTACTGCTGATCAGTTTAAAAATGGACACATCAGCTCCGATCCGATGCTTGCGATCGGGACACTAATTTCACAGTGTGAAAAAACTTTATTTACTGTGTCTGAAACCTGTTTATTCTCATCATTTAAGTTCATGCAAATGACTGACAGAGCTGAAAGATGACGGGCAGCAGACCCGAAAGACTCTCAACTGGACACAAACAAAGACCTGTGGACTTTCCTCTTATTCTCTTATTGACTAAATGTCCTTCCCTTCGCTCTCTGTTCTTTATACCACTCTGTTGTGACAGATGTTGGGTAAACTGGCAGGCCATTATGGCTCAGACCGCCAGGCGCCTTCCTATTGATTGTTTGTAACGTTAATTGATGCGGGAACTGAAGCTTATTCTACCCAATATTTGTCCTGTTTACAGAGTCAGTCCACAGCCCGAAATGTTTGATTTTACTGCTCCCAATAAGCAGTAAAATATCTCCAACATGTTCCTATTTCCATGTTGTGATTTGTATAGTCACAGCGTGTACAAATAACAAGGTCACATGACACACAGCCATCTTCTAACCGTATACAAACTGGGAACTATATTCTCTGAGAAGCCCCGTGGTTACTCTCTGCTCCTCGCCACGGGGCTCCTCAGGTGCTGAGAGCAAATCACTCCGCCCAAGTAGCAGCAGTAGCAGTGCTTCGCCTTCTGAGAATATAGTTCCCAGTTTGTATACGGTTAGAAGATGGCT